>RXID01017579.1:0-213246 GCA_005019695.1 Trichopus zeylanicus subsp. travancoricus | reverse complement strand
ACTGGCACTACTTCTCCTACTACTACAATTACAACAACTACTATAATTCCAACTATTACAATTCCAACTACTACAACTACTACTAATACTACTACAATTCTACTACTACTACTAATACTACTACTTCTTTCACTACTACAACTACTATTACAACATCTACTACTATTCCAACTCCTACTCCTACTACTAATATAACAACAATAACTGCTGCTACCATAACTCCAACAACTACAACTAAAACTACTGCTCCTACTACAACTCCTACTACAACTACTACTAGTTTTACTACTACAACTACTACTACTATTTCTACTGCTACTATTACTACTATAACGAATACTATAGCTACTACTACTACTAATACCAATATTACTACTACGTCTGCAACTGTCGCTACTGCAACTGCTAGTACTACTGCTGCTGCAGCAATAATAATAATACTAATGCTCCTACTACTACTTCAACTACTATTCCTATTGTTACTGCCACCCGTACTGCTAATACAACTAATACTACTACTATAACTACTTCACCTACTACCATAGTTACTACTACTACGACAACAACTACTACAACTACTACTATTGCTACTGCTAATGCCACTACTCCTATTACTACAGATACTACCACTACTACAGCAATAATTACTACTACTACCACTACTACTATGATGATCACTACTACAACAACAACTACTACAACTACCACCACTACTCCAACAACTACAACTCCTACTACTACCACGACAACTCCTACTAATATTACTACTACTCTTACTACTACTATAACAACAACTCCTATTACTACCACCACTACCACTACTATAATAACAATTACTACTGCTACTACTACTCCTAGTACTGCTACTACTACTACTCCCACTACAACAACTACTACTACAACTACAACAACAACAACAACAATAACTACTACTAATACTAATACTACTATAAATGCTACAACAACTACTGCTACTACTACTACAACTGCAGCTCCTAGAGCTACTACCATTCCTACTACAATTGCTACTACTAAAATTACTATTGCTACACCTACTACAACTGCCATAACCGCTACTGCTACCGTTACTACTATTATTACAACTACTACAATTATTGTTACTATTACTACTATTACAACTACTGCTACAACTACTAGTCCTGCTACTGCTGCTGCAGCTGCAACAGCTCCAACAACTACAACTCCTACCATTCCTACTACAACTGCTACTACTAAAACTACTGTTGCTGCACCTACTACAACTGCCATAACCGCTACTGCTACCGCTGCTACTATTATTAAAACTACTACAACTATTGTTACTGCTACTACTATTACAACTACTGCTACAACTACTAGTACTACTACTGCTGCTGCTGCTACAAAAGCTACAACAACTACAACTCCTACTACTACTCATACTATAACTTCGACTAATACTACTACTACTATTACCACAACAACAACAACTACTACTATTACTACTACTAATGCAACTGCCGCTCCTACAACAACTGCTACTACTAGAACAACTAATTCCCCTACTAGTACTTCAAGTATTACTACAACTACCAATACTAGTACTACCACTACTGTTTCTACTACTACTACTACTCCTCTCACATGAACAACTGCTACTACTGCAACTCCTACTAGTAGTACTACAACTACTTCAACTCCTACTATAACTCCAACTCCAACATCGTCTCCCACTACTACTCCTACTAATACAACTGCTACTGCTAAGACAACTAATACTACTACTACTACCACCAATACCACTACTAGTGCTTCTACGGCTACTTCTACAACTAGTACTTCTACAGCTACTGCTACTATGACTGCTACCACTACACCTACTACTACTATTACTAGTACTTCCGCTACAACTACTACTACCACTATTACTACTACTGCTACTCTTCCTACTACCACAACCACTACTACCCCAAATCCTACTACTACTGCTGCTACAACTGCTATTCCTACTATTAATCCTACTACTACTACAACTACTACTACCACAATAACAACAACTACTACTATTACTATACTACTACTCCTACTACTACTACCACTCCTACTACTACTACTACTACTAACACTCCAACTACTTCTAGCATGACTACTACAGCTACTACTAAGACTACTACTCCAACTACTACTACTACTCCTAACACTCCCACAACGTGACCAACTACAACTCGTACTATTGCAACTACTACAACACACGTATTACGACTACTGCTACTACAACTACTACTATAACAACTACTATTACTAGTACTACTACTTTTACAACTACTCTTGCTACTACTGCTACTCCTTGTTGTACTACGACTACTACTACTCGTACTAATACTACTACTCCAAATAATCCTACAACAGCTACTGCTACTATTGTAACTGGTATTATTATTCTTACTACTGCTGCTACTACTACTACTACAACCACTACTATTGCTACTTCTACTAATACTCCTACTGCTAGTACTACATGACTACTGCTACTACTGCTACTGCTGGTGCTACTACTAATAGTACTACTCCTACTACTACTACTACGGCTACTGCTATTCCTACTCCAACTCCTACTGCTACTACTACTAGTACCAATACTACACCTACTCCAACTATTACAACCCATACTACCACTACTGCTACTACTACTGCTGCTACTACAACTACTACAACAAAAACAACAACAACAACTACTGCTACTACTACTACAACAACTACTACTACTACTACAACTACTACTAATCTTACTCTTACTCCTCCTCCTACAACAACTAGCCCTATTCCAAATCCTCCTGCTACTTCTACCCCAACTATTACTACTACCCCTACTCCATATACTACTATGCCTACTATTACTCCTACTCCAACTCCTCCTACTACTACTACTACAACAACTACTATTACCACTACTATTGCTACTACTACTATGACATACTATTACTGCTACCACTACTGCTACTACCCTTACTACTACTGCTGCTGCTACTACTACTACTACCACTACTGCTACTACTACTATCACTACTACAATTTCTACTGCTAGTACAACTTCTACTACGACAACTACTACTACAACTACTGCTACAACTTTTGCTACTACTACTACTACTACTACTAAAACTACTGCTACTACTACTACCACCACCACCACTATATTTCCTACTACTACTACTATAACTGCTAATACTACTGCTGCTGCTGCTACTACTACTACTTCTAGTACTACTACCACCACCACCACCACCACCATCACTACTACTAAGACTACTACAACTTGTACTAATACTACGACTCCAAACTATCCTACAATAACTATTGCAACTAATGCTATTGCTTCTACTACTACTACTACCTCTACTACTTCTACTACCACAACTGCTACTACTACTATTACTACTACTGCTACTACTACTATTATGAATTCTACTACTACTACCACTACTGCTACTACTCTTGTTACTACTACTAGTACTACTACTGCTGCTGCTGCTACTACTACGACTATTACTACTACTACTACTCCTACTATGACTTCTACTATACTACAACAACTATTGCTAGCACTCCTACTACTACTAGTACTACTACTGCTACTACTACTATTGCTAGTATTATTACTACTACTACTGCAGCGGCTGCTACTACTATTGCTACTCACACTACTACTATTGGTATTACTACTCCTACTCCAACAACTATTCCTACTGATACTACTACTAATACTACCCCTACTCCAATTATTACAACTCCTACTACTACTACAGGTACAACTACTGCTACTATGCCTACTACAACAACGACAACTAACACAACTAATGATATAGCTGCTACTACTACTATTCTAACTCTTACTTCTACTGCTACTACTAGCCCTACACCAACTCCTTTTGCTACTTCTACCCCGACTACAACTACTACCCAACTCCATCTCCTACAACGCCTACTACTACTACTCCAACTACTGCTACTAATACTCTTGATACTACTTCCATAACCACCACCACCACTAGTACTTCTACTACCACTACTGCTACTGTTACTATTACAATTGCTACTGCCACTACCACTAGCACCACAACCACCACCACCACCACCACCACCACTACTACTACTACCACTACTACTACTATTGTTGTTGCTACTCCTACTACTACTACTACTCCTCCTACTCCTACTTCGACTCCAACTCCCACTACTACCACTACTACTAATACTACCCCTACTCCAACTATTACAACTCCTACTACTACTACTGATACTACTACTACCGCAACAACAACAACAACTACTACTAGTACTACTACTGCTACTATTCTTACTCTTACTCCTCCTATTGTTACTACTAGCCCAACTCCAACTCCTATTGCTACATCTACCCCAACTACTACTACTACCCCTACTCCATCTACCACTACACCTACTACTACTCCTGGTCCAACTGCTACTACTGCTACTGTTGCTACTACTATTGCTATTTCCGCTACTACTATAACTAGTACTACTACTACTACTACCATAACTACTACTACTACTACTAACACTACTACTACTTCAACTAGTACAACTGCTACTACTACTACTTCGACCTACCACTACTAATACTAACACTACAACTACTACTACTTCTACCTACCAATACTGATACTAACACTACTCCTCCACCTCCTCCTCCTCCTCCTCCTCCTCCTACTACTACTACTCATAACACTCCTAGAACATTTATGTCTACCTACTACTCCTACCATTCCTACAACTCCTACTACTCGAACTACATCTACACTCCTACTACTACTACTACAACAATAATTCTACTACTACTAGGACTACCACTATAACTGCTACTACTACAATTGTTACGACTACTCCAACTACTATTGCTACTCTTACCACTACTGCTACTACTATTACTACTCTTCCTACTCATACCAATACTACTCCAAATACTCTTGACTACTGCTGCTGCTGTTGTTGCTGCTGCTGCTGGTAATACTAATACAACAACAACAACTACTATTACTAGCGCTAGTACTATTATTGTTGCTGTTGATACTACTACTTCTAATACTACGACCTTGATTACTAATACTACTACGACTTCTACCACTACTACTACTACTATTGCTACTTTACTACTAGTGCAACTGCTTCTACAACTAAAACTGAAATTGACCTTCCTAACGCCGGCGATGCTCGCCGAAGTGTTCGAGGTCGCAGAAGCTCTTTTCGAGAAAGAAAGTAGCAACAAGAAATAAGGAGAAGATATGGAGAAACTCTCGGATTCTTATTGCTAAATTCACACGATGCTTACAATACTTGGATTATTTTTCGATGATCATTTACAATGGAGGCGTGCCCCTTATATAGAGGGCACGGTGATGTAAGCGCTCACATCAGCTGGTGGTATGAGCTAAGCGCTTACATCAGCATAATAGTAACCTATGCTAGGGTAGGCCTATAGCCTTTACATAAGACTCCAAGGGAAGTCTTGTCCTAGGCATAGCCTTTATATCCTAAGGCGTAGCCTTTACAAAAGACTCCAAAAGAGATCTTATCCTAAGGCGTAGCCTTTATATCCTAAGGCATAGCCTTTACAGAAGACTCCAAAAGACGTCGCTGTCATAGGCTGGTAGCTCGTCCTTTGGCTAGGCTCGTCCTCTTGCTTAGGCTTTGACTTCTTATTTCGTAGCTATAGCTGCTACGTACTGTACAACAGGATTCTACTTTCCTGTATTAGCTACTATACTTCCCACCACGCTCCGCCTGCT
This sequence comes from Trichopus zeylanicus subsp. travancoricus, assembly GCA_005019695.1. Lineage (NCBI taxonomy): Eukaryota > Viridiplantae > Streptophyta > Magnoliopsida > Dioscoreales > Dioscoreaceae > Trichopus > Trichopus zeylanicus. The sequence continues at coordinate 207,460 of RXID01017579.1, read as the reverse complement.
ACGGGACAATGGTAGGTATTGTCGGCGTCTGCTTGTCGCGCGCTCTCTTGTTCATGAACCATTTGCGGATATTGGCTTCAGAGATTGGTCCATGTAGTCTGAGCGCCCAAGTCAGGTCCTGTGTTTGTCGCTTTCTAGGGGGCCTGTCACTTTGACGGAAAAGGCTGTTGAGTATCCGCAGTTGCGTTGGTGTCGGTGCCCACCGTCGTCCGGCTGTGGTTTCTGTGTTGCATGCCTTTGGCCATCTGTTTTGCATGGAGCCTGTCAGGTGCTCCCTTGTTTTCTTGATAAGCAGCTTGATTTCAGATTGCTGCTCCTTGTCATAGTCTGCACATGCTATGTCCTTGAGAATTCCGTTGGTGTGGTCGTAGAGTTCTTGTATGATAAATCCCGGGTACTCTGTACGCCTTGGTACTTGCTCACCCTGAGGGATGTAGTGAACCACACAGTTGTGCATGACGCTCTCTGCAGGGACTACCTCAGTATGGAAACTATAGAAAAGTTTCCTTGTATCCCTGGATTCTCTTGGACTCCCATCTTCTGTGAGTGCTTCCTTTGGGCGGTACAGCCATTGTCCTATGAGGGACACCTGTCCTCCTTTGTCTTGGAAAATCCCCTTGATAATAATTACATAGGGGTTTTCATATATCGATTCGGGCGCCAGTAGTACCTCATCATGAAGATGGTAGTTTTTGCCATCCAGGCTGAATGCGAGGTAGTGTAGTTTCTCCTCTGGGCCCCTTCCGGAGGTTAGAACCGCCGCTCCTACGGGCTTTGCTGGGTACTCCTCTTGTGCCAGGGGAGAAGTACTTGTTGTTGGGGTAATGGAGCTTTGCCCGTTGGTATGCCTAGTGCACCCTTCCTTTTGCGGTTGGCATCCTTCCTCGAGTTCCTGTAGGACATATATGACTTCATGTTGTATGAGTGGGCGGAGGGAGTTGTGGAGGTTCTGAGGATCCTCCCCTTCTGAGATGCTGTATATGGCATCACTCTGGTCCTCTCCTTCCTGCACAGATATTAAGTCATAGTTTTCTGGAACATCTAGTTGCTCGAAGATGGCAACCCGTTTTACGTTCTTTCTGTCATTAGGGCATTCTCTGGCGAAATGCCCCATGTCTCCGCAGAGGTAGCACTTGCAGCGTCTGTTGCGCACAAGGTGCTTCCTTCTTTCAATGCGCACGTGGGTGTCGTGCGGCTTTCCTTTGTATGTCTTCGCCTTTCTGACCCCGTACTTCTTTTCTGTGGTGTAGTAGCCTGGGATCGGGATCTTGCTGCAGAAGGAAAGATCCTTGAGGGATCTTTTGAATGCGGCGTCTTTGCATTCCTCCTCCAGGTATTTGTAGGCGAATAGTATCCTGGGTATTACCCCGATGTTTACTCCAGGATACCTCTGATCGAAGGCCGCCTTCATTCTTCGGCCAATGTCTCCCGGCATTTTTAACCAGAACTTCTCAGATAGCTCCGTTCCTATAAACAACCTTCCAGTTTTGGTAGCTAACCTGAGGTAGTCATTCATGTATAAAAGGATATCTTTCATGTTTGTACATGAAAGTCTTTCCAAGTCCCGGTATGCCGTGTCTTGAGCCAAGGTTGAACCTTGGGCTGGATCCTCCAATGAGAAGACCCTTCTCATCTGGGAAAGGATGTTTTGAGTGCCATCCCTTCCTCCTCCGGCTGCAATAATGGCTTGGTATTCTTCGCCATATAGCATACGCCATTGTACCCATGCAAGCCTGGCTGTTTCCCCTAGGAGGTTTTCCATGTATTCAATCTTGTCTCGCGCATCAGTGAATCCTTGCGCGGCAACATGGTTCCTTGTGATGGTTTCCCATCTTGCAAATGTTTCCTCAAATAGCCCGAGCTGTTCGGGTATTATCAAGAGGGCTCCTTCGTTCTGCTGTGCGGACGGTAGGGTCCACCTTTCATTGTTGAAGCCTCTTTGGAAACTTCCTTGGTTCCGCTGCCCAGACTCTGTTGTTATTCTGGATATTGCTGGAGTCGTGTTGGCCGCTGGTGGGTAACCTGGGGGTCCTGGTTCCATTGAAGCATCTGTGGGGGGCATGTACGGCCCGCTCGGAGATGTTGCCGAGGTTAGTGTACTTGTGTACAACCTCTCAGATAGCCTTTGGGCTAGTTTCCGCAGGGCAGGGTACTCCATCTCCGGTACTTCCTCTTCAATGCCTGCTGCAATAACATTAGCACTATGAGGGGGACAAGTGTTACCTTCTTCCTCATGCTTTTCAGAAAGTATGCTGGCTGGTTCCTCCTCATCAGGCTCTTTCTTGTCATCTATGTCTCCCCATCCAGTTGGTTCGGGGGGGCCATAGTAGAATGACTCCGGGGGAGTGTATTTGACATAGTAGTCGTACCTCCCACTAGGCTCCCCTAGTGTGTCCCAGACTTCATCTGGTTGTTGGGAAAGCACGTCCCTTCTGCCTTCAGGAGGATCTTCGTCCTCGTCGGGATATACATCCCACTTTGGGGCTCTGATTGGATATTCCATCTCTCCTTCTCCTTCAGGGAACCCCTCTTTGCAGAGCTGATGAAAGTAACTTTCGTCGTCACTTTCCTCTTCATCTTCTTCATCTTCCTTCAGCAGGACAGCAATTATATGAGGAGTTCTGAGCTCCTCTTCGTCATTGAATGCCTCCTCATCTCTTGGGAGGTAGCAGGATCTTCTTGGCATTTCTGCCGGCCTGTAGCTTCCGAACCGCAGAGAGATGCTCCCATCAAGGAGCCTCCTGCTCATGACCTACTCAGGTTGAGTCGGTGCGGAGAGCTTCGTTGGCCGGACAGTCCAGCTGCGTCCTTGCAGCGCCTCTGCTGAGTACCTACGTCCTGGGAGGGCGTGTACTCCGTGGCTTGCTAGGTAGTCGACGACTCCTTGAATTTCGTAGGCAAAGCCTACGTTTGGGGTATTCGAGAGCCTTCCTACCATGCCTCTAGTGATTAATAAATTGGACTCACCACTTTGCCAGTTCTCGTATCCCTTAGTTAGGATAGAGACTTGTACGTGCTTGTAGAAGTCCTTGACAGTCATCATGACGTTTGGTATCACGTATACCAGTTGACTGCCTTTTGCTAGGTCCACCTCCATCGTGGCCAGTAGTGCTTTGTTTCCTTCCCACCGGTTGTCACGGAAGACGACCAGAGCCATTGTACCAACCTCCTGTCGGTGTAGGATCTGGAGTCGAAGTTGCAGCACACCGAGGTGTATGTACTGCATCCCGCTTTGCCGTAGTTGATGGTAGCTTTCCTCCTGTATGAATGGGAGGTCTACCTGGTCATTGTCGACACAGAGGATTGCCTCCTCCGATCTATGTGTGTACACCCGATGGTGCACGTCGTCCCTCCGGGAGTGGTACAGAACCTCCGCTGGAACTATGGCAGCTCTCTCCTGCATTGATAGTTTTAATTGTACCTGAGGATCGATCTGCTGCTCTAGTGTGTCTTGCGGGGTGTTTCTCCCCATCAGGAGTCTACCCATTCTCCTGGTTGTTTGTTGAGCCGTATGAAGGTGCCTGTGGCTCCTCCGGTATCCCCGAATCTGATCTTCGCACATCGGAGATGGTGCTGGGATAGGTAGCCCTTTGTAAACCAACTGGGTGTTGGTTCCTGGGGCCATCGCCTCCAAGCTTTTGCACTTCCTCAGCTAGTATCTGGTAAGGATCCCGAAAGACCCTTAGTTTGCCTCGTGCCTCCTGAGGCCTTCGCGTGCGCCTCTCGTGCTGTTGGAGAAGCTTGTCCAGCCGTTCAAGGCTGTCGCCTGGTTCTCTTTGCTGGGGTTGTTGCCTGAACGCCTCGAGTACGAGTCCTCGGGCCTCTTGTTTTGAAAGGGGCCTGCTGTCTAGGACTGCAGTTGTTAAAGTCTTCAGAGAAATCTCGAGCCTCGAGATCTCTTGTGTGCAAGCTTGATGCAGTTCAAAGAGTTGTTTTAAATTCTTTAAGTTAACTCTTGATGCAATACAAGTTTTGTCGTAAATAACAGACAAATTGTGAGCTAGTTGGTTGGTGGAAACTTTTGTTACTAAAGCAAGGTCAAGATACTCAAGGCTAGAGGTTCGGGAACGTTCATACCCCTCCTGAATGGATTTTTCCCATGCTTCAGACATATGGGCTAAAAAGTTCACAGTTACCATAATTTCCAAAGGATAAATTCTAGTATTAGGTTAAACATGGCAATTCCTTACTAGATTAAAGCAATGCTTCAGGATCATACAGGTATGCCCTTGGGCTTACTCACGGCCACTCGCCTTCACTGCCAAGTTAGGACCTGTCCTTTTTCCTTACACAGAGCTCTTCATCCAGTCAGTAAAAACCATGCCTAATTCTAATCCGCAAATTACCACAAAGGAAAAGATAGCACTTATGAATTCTTAACACAAAATCTGAACACAGTAGTGTAAATCAGGATTTGGGTAATTACGACCCTTACCTCGCACTCTTGGCACCTTGACCTCTTGGGGGTTCTACTCCGTCATATCTTTAGCTAGCTCTGATACCATGAAATTGACCTTCCTAACGCCGGCGATCCTCGTCGAAGTGTTCGAGGTCGCGGAAGCTCTTTTCGAGAAAGAAAGTAGCAACAAGAAATAAGGAGAAGATATGGAGAAACTCTCGGATTCTTATTGCTAAATTCAGACGATGATTACAATACTTGGATTATTTTTCGATGATCATTTACAATGGAGGCGTGCCCCTTATATAGAGGGCACGGTGATGTAAGCGCTCACATCAGCTGGTGGTATGAGCTAAGCGCTTACATCAGCATAATAGTAACCTATGCTAGGGTAGGCCTATAGCCTTTACATAAGACTCCAAGGGAAGTCTTGTCCTAGGCATAGCCTTTATATCCTAAGGCGTAGCCTTTACAAAAGACTCGGAAAGAGATCTTATCCTAAGGCGTAGCCTTTATATCCTAAGGCATAGCCTTAACAGAAGACTCCAAAAGACGTCGCTGTCATAGGCTGGTAGCTCGTCCTTTGGCTAGGCTCGTCCTCTTGCTAGGCTTTGACTTCTTATTTCGTAGCTCTAGCTGCTACTGTACTGTACAACAGGATTCTACTTTGCAGCAATAGTAGCAGTAGAAGTAATAGTAGTGGTAGTAGCAGCAATAGTAGAAGTTTTAGTAATTGTTGTAGTAGTAGTAGTAATAGTAGTAGTAGCAATAGCAGTGGTAATAGTAGTAGTTTTAGTAATAGTAGTATTAGCAGTAGTAGTAGTAGTAACTATAGTGGACATTGCTGTAATAGTTGTTGTTGTTTGTAGAAGTATTTGTGTTAATAGTTCTAGTTGTAGTAGTAGTAGTAGTCGTGGTGGTGGTAGCAGCAGTAGTAGTAGCATCGCAGTAGCAACAGTAGCAGTAGCAGTTGTTATTGTAGTAGTAGTAGTGTCATTCGCGTTTGTAGTAGTAGTAGTGGCATTCGCGTTCGTAGTAGTAGTAGCAGTAGCGATAGTGGTAGAAGTTAAAATAATAGTATGGTGGCAGTAGTAATTATTGTAGTAGTTGTAGTAGTAGTAGTAATAGTAGTAAAAGGAGCGGTAGCAGCAGCAGTAGTAGTAGCAACAGTAGCAGCAGCAGTAGCAGTAGTAATAATAGCAGCAATAGCAGGAGGAGTGGTAGTAGTAGCTGTAGTAGTAGTTATTTTTGTTGTTGTAGTAGTGGTAGTAGCAATAGAAGTAGTAGTAGTTCTGGTAATAGTAGCAGTAGCAATAGAAGTAGGAGTAGGAATAGTAGTAGAAGTAGAAGTAGTAGTAGTAGCAGCAACAACAGCAGCAGTAGAAGTAGTAGTAGTAAGTGGAGTAGTAGGAGTCGGAGTAGTGGTAGAAGTAGTGGTGGTAGCAATAGCAACAGCAACAATGGTAGTAGTTTTTGTATTAGTGGTAGCTGTAGGCATAGTATTAGTAGTATAAGTTGTAGGAGTAGTATTAGTTGTAGGAGTGGTAATAGTAGTAGTAGTAGGAGCGGTAGTAGCAGTAGTGGGAGTAGTAGTAGTAGTAGTAGAAGTCAGAGTACGGATAGTAACAACAGTAGTAGTCGTGGTTGTTGTAGCTGTGGTAGTTGTTACCACAGCAGCAGCAGTAGTAGTAGAAGTAGTACTACCTGCAGTTTAAGTAGTTGTAGTAGTAGTAGTAGTGGTAGTAGTAGTAGTAGTCTGAATAGTAGTAGCCATAGTTGTAGTAGTTCTTGTAGTTGTATTGGTAGTAGTAGTTGTAGTAGTAATATTTGCAGTGGTGGTAGTAGTAGCAGCAGCAGCAGTTGTATTACTACTAGTAGTAGTAGTGGCAGCAGCAGTTGTACTACTACTAGTAGTAGTAGCAGTAGTAGTCGTAGTAGTAGTAATAGTAATAGCAGCAATAATAGTCATAGTTGCAGTACCCGAAATAGTAATTGTAATAGTAGCAACAATAGTAGTAGTAGTGATAGCAGGAGTATTAGGAGGAAGAGTAGTAGTAGTAGTAGTAGTAATGGTAGTAGTAGTAGCAGCAACAGTAATGGTAGTTGTACTATGAGAAGTAGTAGGACTAGCAGTAACAGCAGCAGTAGTCGTAGAAGTTATTGTTGTATTAGTATTGGTAGTAGTAGTAGTAGTAGTAGCAGTAGAGTTGTATTAGTAGTCATAGTAGTAGTAGTAGTAGAGTAGTTGTACTCGTAGTAGCAGTAACAGTAGCAGCAGTTGTAGTAGCGACAGTGATAGTAGTAGTAGTAGTAGTAGTTATTATTGTTGTTGTAAGATAAGTTGTAGTAAGTCTAGCCATCGTAATATTAGTATAAGTAGTAGCAGTAGCAAAAGTTGTAGTAGCAACAGCAGACACAACAAGAGTACGAGTAGCAGTAGTAGGATCAAGAATAGTAGTTGGTGTAGCAAGAGCAGAAATAGGTGTAGAAGTAGTAATTATAGTAGAAGTAGGACAAGTTGGAGTAGGAGGAGTAATAGTAATTCTGCTGCTATTGCTGCTGCTGCCATTATTACTACTACTACCACTAACACTACTGCTACTACTACTACTATTAGAACCACTACTCCTACTTCTACTATTGCTATTGCCACTGTTGCAGCTGCTACTTCTGCTACTACTACTATTGCTACTATCACTACTACTGCTGCTACTACTTTCTCTACAATTTCTATTATTACGCCTACTATTTCTACTATTATGGCAACTGCTACTATTGTTGCAACTATTAATGCTACGATTGCTATAGCTGCAGCTGCTGCTATTGTTTTTACAACTGCTACTACTGCTATTACTAGTACTACTGCTACTGTTGTTCATACTGCCACTACAACGACTACTACTACTAATTCTACTATTACTATAACTGCTAATACTAGTACTACTACTACAAATACTACTACTACTACTACTTCGCTTGCAACAACAACAACTAGTACTACATTTCCTCCTACAGTTATTGTTGTTACTACTACTGCTACTACTATTGCTACTACTACTGCTGCTGTTGTTGCTTCTACTACTGCAACAATAGCTACAAAAACAACAACTACTACTGCTAGTACTACAATTACTACTACTACTACTACTACTATTATCACGACTACTACTACTTTTTATACTACTACTACTACTGCTGCTACTATAAACATTGCTACTTCTATTACAGCTACTTCTACTACTGCCACAACAACTACTATTACTATTGCTACTGCTACTCCTAACACTCCTATAACTTCAACTATTACTACTTCCACTACTCCTACTACAACTACATGCCTACAATGACTACTACAACAATAACTACTACCACTACAACTGCTACAACTAATACTATTACTACTACTCCCACTACTATTTCTCCTACTTCCACTACAACTACTACTACTTGTACCAATAAAAAAACTCCAAACACTCCTACTACAACTGCTACATTGACTATGAGTATTGCTACTACTACTATTTCTACTATTACTACTAGCAGTACTACTACCGCTACTTCTACTATTATTGCTGCTGCTACTATTACTGCTACTACTATTTATACTACTCATACAAATTGTTACTATTACAACTACAACTACTCGAACTGCCACTACTAATACTAACACTACTACTACTACTACTACTACTAATCTTACTACTAATTCCTACAGTCCTACTACTTCTACCACCACTACTACTGCTTGTCCTCGCACTCCTACAACTTCTATCACTATAACTCCAATTCCAACTAATACAACTACTACTACTGCTACTACTGCTATTATTACGACTACTCTTACTGCAACTACTGCTCCTACTACAACTACTACTACTACCACTACTACTAATACTACTACACCAAACACTACTACCACTACTACTACCACTACTACTACTACTACTAATAATAATAATAATAATAATAATACTAATACTACGACAACAACTACTACTACTACTCCTACTCCTGCTACTCCTACAACAACAACAACTACCCCTATTACAACTACAACTCCGACTACTACCCCTATCGCAACTACTACCACTACTACTGCTAGTACTACTATGGCTACTACTATTATCACTACTACCAATACTATTACTACGACTACAACAACAACAACAACAACAACTACTACTACTACTACAACTACTACATCTACTATTAGTGCAATTACTACTATTACAGCTACTACTATTACTGTTTTTGCTGCAACTAAATCCAACACTACTACAACAACTACTATTGCCACTACTACCACCACCACCACCACCACCACCACAACAAATACTATTCCTACTCCCATTCCTACTACTGCTACTACTACTCCTAATACTACAACTATTACTACTACTAATACTACTACTGCTACTACTCCTACTGCTACTCCTCCTCCTCCTCCTCCTCCTACTATTACTACTACTATTACTACTATTACTACTGCTGCTACTACTACCACTCCTACTCCTATTGCTAATGCTACTACTACTAATACTACTACTGCTGCTACTACTCCTCCTCCTATACTACTACTACTACTACTATTATTACTACTACTACTCGAACTCCTGTTACTACTACTACCACTACTACTATTACAACAATAACAATAACCACTACAAGTACTACTACCACTACTACTACAACTCCTATTACTACTGCTGCTGGTACTACTACCACTACAGCTACTATAACAGTAACAACAGCCACTACAAGTACTACTACTACTACTATTCATACTCCTACTTCTACTACTGTTGCTACTACTGCACCAACGCCAACTCCTATTGCTACAACTACTCCTACAACATCTACTACACCTACTCCTCCTACTACTACGCCCATTATGATTCCTACTACAACTCCCACTGCTACCACTACTACTACTACAACAAGTACAACAACAACTACTACAACTACTACTTCTTCAACTACTAGTACAATAGCTACTACTATTGCTCATACTACTACTTCTACTAATACTAACACTACAACTACTACTACTCCTATGACTACAACTTCTACGACTACAACAACTACAACAAGTACTACTATTACACTCTTACTACTACTACTCTGTTGCTGCTATTATGACTACTACTACCACTATTACTGCTGCTAGTATTATGACTAGTACTACTACTACTACTACTACACTCCTATTACTACTACAACTGCTGCTGCTGCTACTGCTAATACTACTAGTACTACTACTACTATGACGACGACTACTGCTACTACTGCTACTACTAGTACTACTACTACCACCACCACCACCATTGTTGTTGCAGCTACTACTGCACTATTACAACTACAGGTATTACTACTTCAACGACCACTAGTACTACTTCTTCTATTCCAACAATTTCTACAACAACAACTACCAACACTACTACTATTGCTGCTGTTGCTACTTCTATCAAAACTACAACTGCTACTACTTCTACTACTACTACGACTATTACTACTAGTACTACCACTACTACTATTACTACTACAACTACTACTGCTACTTCTGCTACTAGTTCTCAAACTCCAACTCCTACAGCTTCAGCCACACCTACTACTCCAACTACTACAACAATAACTCCTACTACTGCTACTATTATTACCACCACAACAACTACTACTATTATTACCACCACAACTACTACTACTATTACTTCTTCTACTACTTCTATTACTAGTACAGTTGTTACTACCGTTACTACCATTGCTACTCCTAATACTCCTGCTATTGCTACTACTAATACTGCAAGAATTAGGTCTACTACTCCAAACACTCCAACTACTACTGCGACTACTGTTGCTACTGCTATTACTACTACTATTGCAACTACTAGTACTACTACAGCTGCTATTACTACTACTACCACCATCACCACCACCACTACTACTATTGCTGCTGCTATTGCTAATACTACTACTACTGCTATGACTACTACTCTGATTGCTGCCGCCACCACTACTGCTACTACTACGGCTACTTCCATTACAGCAACTACAACTTCTCTACTACTACCACTGTTAATACTACTACTACTCCTACTACAACTCCAATTGCGACTAATGCTCCAACTACTATTGCCACCTCCACTATAACTACGACAGCTCCTTATACTATTCCAATTCCAACTACTACTACTACTACTAATACTACTAATACTACTATTACTACTACTACTACTATTATTATTATTAGTAGTACTTCTACTACTACAACAACTACTTCTACTACTACTACTACACAGCTATTACTACTTCTACTACTTCTACCAAGATGACTACTACTACTACTAATAACACTATTGTTACTATTACTGCTGCTATTGCTGCTAGTACGACTACTACTACTTCTACTGCTTCTGCGACGAATACTGCTATTACTACTACTACTACCACTACTACAACTACTACAAATACTACTATTACCCCTAATGCTACTTCTACTACTACTACTATTACTACTACTATAGGTAGTACCACTACTACCAACACTCCTACTACTACTACTACCAAAGCAACTGCTATTATTACAACTACTACTTTCGCTGCTATAACAACAACTACAGCTACTACTGTTGCTACTACAACTGCTACTATGACAATTGCTACTTCTACTACTACTATTACACTTGCTATTATTACTACTACTGCTGCTGCTAATAATACTACTACTACTAATATTACTGCCACTACTGGCACTACTTCTCCTACTACTACAATTACTACAACTACTACAACTACAACTACTACAATTCCAACTACTGCAACTACTATTAATACTACTACAATTCCTACTACTACTACAAATACTACTACTTCTTCCACTACTACAACTACTATTCCAACTCCTACTCCTACTACTACTACTATTCCTACTCCTACTCCAACTCCTCCTACTAATATAACAACAATAACTGCTACTACCACAACACCAACAACTACAACTAAAACTATTGCTCCTACTACAACTCCTACTACAGTTACTATTAGTTTTACTACCACAACTACTACTATTATTTCTACTGCTATTATTACTACTACAATGAATACTATAGCTACTACTACTACTAATACCAATATTAGTACTACGTATGTAACTGCCGCTACTGCAACTACTAGTACTACTAGTAATACTGCTGCTGCTGCTGCTACTAATAATAATAATACTAATGCTCCTACTACTACTTCAACTACTACTCCTATTGTTACTGCCTCCCCTACTGCTACAACGACTAATACTACTACTATAACTACTTCACCTACTACCATAGTTACTACTACTACGACAACTACTACTACAACTACTACTATTGCTACTGCTAATGCCACTACTACTATTACTACAACTACTACCACTACTACAACAACAATTACTACTACCACCACTACTATGATGACCACTACTACAACAACTACTACTGCCACCACCACTACTTCAACAACTACAACTCCTACTACTACTACGACAACTCCTACTAATATTACTACTACTCCCACTACTACAACAACAACAACTCCTATTACTACCACTACTGCCACTACTACAACAACAATTACTACTGCTACTACTACTCCTACTACTACTACTACTACTCCCACTACAACAACAACAATAGCTACTACTACAACAACAACAATAACTACTACTAATACTAATACTACTATAAATACAACTACAACTACTGCTACTACTACTACAATTGCAACCTCTACAACTACTACCATTCCTAGTACAAGTGCTACTACTAATACTACTATTGCTACACCTACTACAACTGCTACAACCGCTACTGCTACCGCTGCTACTATTATTACAACTACTACAACTATTGTTACTGCTACTACTATTACTACTACTCCTAGAACTACTAGTACTGGTACTACAACTGCTGCTACAACAACTCCAACAACTACAACTCCTACTACTACTCATACTACAACTTCGACTAATATTACTACTACTATTACCACAACAACAACTACTACTACTATTACTACTACTAATGCAACTGCCGCTCCTACAACAACTGCTACTACTAGAACAACTAATTCCCCTACTAGTACTTCAAGTATTACTACAACTACTAATACTAGTACTACCACTACTGTTTCTACTACTACTACTACTCCCACATGAATAACTGCTACTACTGCAACTCCTACTAGTAGTACTACAACTACTTCAACTCCTACTATAACTCCAACTCCACCATCGACTCCCACTACTACTCCAACTAATACAACTGCTACTACTACGATAACTAATACTACTACTACTACCAATACCACTACTAGTGCTTCTACGGCTACTTCTACAACAACTACTACTATGACTACTACCACTACACTACTATTTCTATTACTAATACTTCCACTACAACTACTACTACAACTATTACTACTACTGCTACTCTTCCTACTACTGCTACAACATGTACTCCTACTACTACAACCACTACTACCCCAAATCCTATTACTACTGCTACTTCAACTCCTATTCCTACTACTACTCCTACTACTACTACAACTACTATTACTACTATTACTATACTACCACTCCTCCTACTACTACTCCTCCTAACACTCCAACTACTTCTAGTACGACTACTACATCTACTACTAAGACTACTACTCCAACTACTACTACTACTTTTACTACTACTATTCCCAACACTCCCACAACGTGACCAACTACAACTCGTACTATTGCAACTACTACAACACACTTACTACGACTACTGCTACTACAACTACTACTATAACAACAACTACTACTACTACTACTTTTACAACTACTCCTACTGCTACTCCTTGTTTTACTACGAATACTACTACTTATACTAATACTACTACTCGAAAAAATCCTACAACAGCTACTGCTACTATTGTAACTACTACTATTATTCTTACTACTACTGCTACTACTACTACTACCGCTACTACTGCTACTTCTATTATTACTCCTACTGCTAGTACTACTATGACTACAGCTACTTCTGCTACTGCTACTACTACTACTAGTAGTACTACTCCTACTACAACTACTACCGCTACTACTATTCCTACTCCAACTCCTACTGCTACTACTACTAGTACTAATACTACACCTACTCCAACTATTACAACTCATACTACCACTATTGCTACTACTACTACTGCTACTGCAACTACTACAATAAAAACAACAACAACTACAGCTGCTGCTACTACTACTACAACGACAACAACTACTGCAACTACTACTAATCTTACTCTTACTCCTCCTACTACTACAACTAGCCCTATTCAAAATCCTTCTTCTACTTCTACCCCAACTATTACTACTACCCCTACTCCATATACTACTATGCCTACTATTACTCCTACTCCAACTCCTACTAGTACTACTACAACTACTACTATTACCACTACTACCGCTACTACCACTATGACTTATACTATTACTACTACCACTACTGCTACTACCACTACTACTACTACTAGTACTACAACTACTCCTCCTACTACTACTAGTACTACTACTACCACCACTACTGCTACTACTACTATTACTACTACTATTGCTACTGCTACTATGACTTCTACTACTACAACTATTACTACATCTACTGCTACAACTCTTGCTACTATTACTACTACTCCTACTGCTACTGCTGCTGCTACTACCACTATTGATACTACTACTACTACAACCACCACCACCACTACATTTCCTACTACTACTACTACAACTGCTAATACTACTACTACTGCTGCTACTACTACTACTAGTACTACTACCACCACCACCACCACTACTACTACTACTATGACTCCAAACTATCCTATAATAACTATTGCAACTACTGCTATTGCTTCTACTACTACTACTACTACTATCTCTACTACTGCTACTACCACAACTGCTACTACTACTATTACTACTACTGTTGCTACTACTACTATGACCTACTACTGCCACTACCACTACTGCTACTACGACTATTACTACTACTACTACTACTACTACTACTACTATGACTTCTACTATACTACTACAACTACTGCTACTACTACTACTACTACTACTACTGCTACTACTGCTACTACTACTACTACTACTACTACTACTGTTCCTGCTACTAATATTGCTACTCACACTACTACTATTCTACTACTACTACTACTGATACTACTACTAATACTACCCCTACTCCAATTATTACAACTCCTACTACTACTACTACTACAGGTACTACTACTACTACTACGCCTACTACAACACAACAATTAACACAACTAATGCTATAGCTGCTACTACTACTATTCCAACTCTTACTTCTACTGCTGCTACTAACTCTACGCCAACTCCTTCTGCTACATCTACCCCGACTACAACTACTACCCCTACTCCATCTCCTACAACGCCTACTACTACTCCAACTAATGCTACTAATACTCTTACTACTACTACTACTACGACCACCACCACTACTACTACTTCTATTACCACTACTGCTACTGCTACTATTACAATTGCTACTGCCACTACCACTAGCACCACCACCACCACCACCACTACTACCACTACTACTACTATTGCTGCTGCTAGTCCTACTACTACTCCTCCTCCTCTAACTCCTACTCCTACTCCAACTCCTACGACTACCACTACTACTAATACTACCCCCACTCCAACTATTCCAACTCCTACTACTACCGCAACAACAACTACTACTACTAGTACTAGTACTGCCACTATTCTTACTCTTACTCCTCCTACTGCTACTACTAGCCCAACTCCAACTCCTACTGCTACTTCTACCCCAACTAATACTACTACCCCTACTCCATCTACTACTACGCCTACTACTAATCCTACTCCAACTGCTACTGCTGCTACTGCTGCTACTACTACTACTATTGCTACTTCCGCTACTACTACTACTAGTACTAATACTACTACTACCACGGCTACTACTACTAGTAGTAGTAATAGCAGTACTACTACTACTACTAACACTACTACTACTTCTACTAGTACAACTGCTACTGCTACTGCTACTACTACTACTACTTTGACCTACCACTACTAATACTAACACTACAACTACTACTACTTTGACCTACCACTACTAAAACTACCACTACTACTGCTGCTGCTGCTGATACTACTACTTCTACTACTACGACCTTGATTACTAATACTACTACTACTTCTACCACTACTACTACTACTATTGCTACTTTACTACTAGTGCAACTACTACTACAACTAAAACTATAACCACTACTAATACTACTACTACTACAACTATTACCACTACTATTATTACAGCTGCTACTTCTGCTGCTGCTACTACTACTACTACAACTACTACTATTACTACTACTATTACAATTACTACTCCATCTATTAGTACAATAACAACAACTACTACTAGTACTTCAACTTCTAGGACAACTGCTATAGCTACTATTCGGAATCCACTACTGCTGCTGGTTCAACTTCAGTTGCTATTGCTGTGGCTCCTATTACTTCTAGTACTACTACTCCTATAACTCCTACAACCCCTGCTACCACCACTCCTACTTGAACTCCTACTGCTATTACTACTCCTTCAACTCTTACTACCAATACTCCAATTACTACATCTCCAACTATGACTCCTACACCAACTCATACTACTACCATTGCTGCTACATCTAAAACTACTAGTGCAACCATAGTAACAACAACAATAATAACAACAACAACTACTACTACAACTGCTGCTACTCCCACTCCAACTAGTACTACTCCTACAACTACTCGTAATCTAGCCCCTACTACTACTACTACTATAGTTGCTACAACTACTGCTATAACTACTATTGCTACTATAACTTCTGTTGTTGCTACTAATATTACTACTAATATCACTAGCACTATTGCTACTACTCCTACTACTCCTCCTCTTCCTACTACTGCTACTCCACGTACTCCAACTACTACTATTACCCCAAATCCTACTACTACTCCAACCCCTATTCCAACTATTACTCCTACTCCTACTACTACTACTACTACCACAATAACAACAACGACGATTATTACTATACAACAACTCCAACTACTACTACTCCTTAAACTCAAAACTACTTCTAGTACTACTAATACTTCTACTACTATGATTACTACTCCAAGTACTACTACTACTCCTACTACTACTCCTCCTCTTAACACTCACACAACTTGAGCTACTACTGCTCCAACTACTACTACTACTACTAAACTCCTATTATGACTATTGCTACTACAACTACTACTACTACGAAAACAACAACTACTACTCCTACACCACCTACTACTAATAATCCTACTTCTACTATGATCACTACCACTACTACTCCTCCTAACACTCCCACAACTTGAGCTACTACTGCTCCTACTATTGCTACTACTCCTAAACTCCTATTATGACTATTGCTACTACAACAACTACTACTACGAAAACAACAACAACTACTCCTACTCCACCTACTACTACTAATCCTACTTCTACTATGACCACTACCACTCATACTAATACTACTACTCCAAACATTCCTACAATAAATACAACTACTACTATTACCGTAACAACTACTACTATAGCTGCTACTACTACTACAACCACTACCACTACTACTATTACTATTGCTACTGCTACTACTAATATGAGTACTACTACTACTAATACTACTACTACTAATACAACAACTATTCCTACTACTACAACTACTACGACTTCTCCTACTCCATCTCCTACTCCTAGTATGAAGGCTACTAATACTACTCCTACTCCAACTATTACAACTCCTACAATGACTACTATAACTACTAATGTTGTTGCTACTACTACAACTAGTACTACTACCGCTACTACTACTACAACTACTACAACCACTATTCTTACTCTTACTCGTCCTACTGCTACTACTAGCTCGACCCTAACTTCTTCTACTACTTCTACCCTAACTACTACTACTACCCCTACTCCATCTATTACTACGTCTGCTACTACTCCTACTGCAACTCCCACTACTACTACAACTACTGATGCTACTACTGGTACTACTACTGCTACTATCACTACTACTAGTACTACTACCACTACTACTACTAATACAACAACTACTACTACAACAACAACAACCACTACTACTACTACTGGTACAATTGTTACTAATACTACTCTGTCTACTACTAGTACTGATACTAACAGTACTACTACTACAACAACAATAACAACTACTACTAATACTAACACTACTACTACTCGTAACACTCCTACAACTTCTACGACTACCTACTACTCCTACCATTCCTACAAGTCTTACCACTACTACTACTTCTACACTCCTACTACTACTACTACTACTACTACAACTCTTATGGCTACTCCTACTACAATTACTCTTACCACTGCTACTACTACTTCTACTACTCATACTAATACTACTACTACAAACACTCTGACTACCACTACAAGCACGAATACTGCTACTGTTAATACAAATATAACAACAAATACTACTACTACTTCTGCAACTACTGCTGATGCAATTGCTACTACTAGTACTTTTACTACTATGACTACTACTACTAGTTCAACTGCTACTGCTACTACTTTACTACTAGTGTGACTGTTGCTACAACTAAAACTGTAACTACCACTAATACTACTACTCCTACTACTACTACTACCGTTGCTACCCCTACTACTATAACTATTACTATTATAATACTACTACTACTACTACAGTTGCTGCAACTACTGCTACTACTAATATTGCTACAACTATAACTACGACTACTGTTGCTGCTGCTACTAAAACTTCAACTAATATTTCTACTACTATTACAACTACAACTACTTCTCCTATTACAATTACCACTACTACTACAACTACTACTATAACTAATAATACTTTTGCTACTACAACAACTGCTAGTACGAGTATTACTACTACTTCACCACTATTATTGCTACTTCTAATACTACTACTATTACTACTTCTACTGGAATTACTACAACAACTGCTACTACTACTAGAGCTACTACTACTACTACTACACCTACTACTACAACTACTATTACACCTACAACAACAACTACAACAACTACTACTACTGTAGCTATTATCAATACTACTGCTACAACTGTAACTACTACTACTTCTACTATGACCACTAATACTACTAATGCTACTACGACTACTATAAGCGATACCGATGCTGCTCCAACTACTACTACTACCACTGTTGCTGCTACTGCTACTAATTCTAATAGTACTACTAATGATGCGGCTGCTGTTACTACTACTACTACCACTTCGGCTACAATAGCTACTGCTACTACTTCTCCAACTACCACTTCTTCTACTACTAATACTGCTACTGCTACAGCAGCTGTTACGGTTACGACTACTACAATGACTAAGCAACTACTACTGGTACTGCTACGATTACTGCTACTACTAATACTACTACAACTACTACTACCGCTATTGTGGATGTTACTACTACTACTTCTTCTATTATTGTTGCAGATGTTGCTACTACTACTCCTCCTGCTGTTGCTGCTGCTCCAACTACTATTACTAGCAATACTACTACTACTACTATCGCTAATGCTACTACTGTTTCTACTACTACTACTACTAATATCACTTATACTACTACTACTATTTCTACTATTACTACTATTGCCGCTAATACCGTTTCCACTACTATTGCTACTGCTTTCGTAGCTACTACTATTGCTACTGCTAATACTTTTACTGGTATTACTATTATTGGTACTACGACTACTACTACTATACCTACTTCTTCTCCAGCTACAATGATTGCTACTATTACTGCTACAGCTGGTACTACTACTACTTCTCCTACTTCTCCAACTACTACTTCTCCTGAAACTACTGCTACAAATACAATTAATGGTGCCACTGCTATTGTCATTGCTGCTACTACTACTACTAATACTACTACTACCACCACCACCACTACTCTTACAACAATTGCTGCTACAGCTGGTGGTGGTGCTATTTCTACTACTACTTCGATTATAGCTACTGCTACTACTACTACCACCAATACTACTACTAGTACCACTCCTACTACTATTACAACACCTATAAGTATGATAACAACTACTACTACTCCAACAACTACTACTACAACCATTACTACAACTAATCCTATTGCAACTCCTACTCGTACTCCTACTACTACTACTATGATAACAACAACTACTACTACTCCTACTACAACTACTAATACAATTATGATAACAAAAAGAACAACAACTACTACTACTAGCACCATTGCCACAGCTGCTCTTACAACGACAACTGCTACTACTACTGCTATTGCTGCTGCTGCTACTTTTGCCACTCCTACTACTATTACTACAACAACTACTTCTACTACTATTGCTACTACCACAGCTACTACCGCTAGCACTATTCCTACTCCTGCTACTACCACCACTACTACTACTGCTGCTGCTGCTGCTACTACTACTACTACTACTATTACTATTACTATTACTACTACTACTATTGCTACTATCACTAGTGCTGCTACTGTTACTACTACTACTACTACCACTACTATTGTTACTATTACTACTACTGCTACAACTAGTACTGCTACTACTATTGTTACTATTACTACTACTACTACAACCACTACAATTGCAGCAAGTACTACTACTACAGTTAGTAATACTACTATTGCTACTTCTACCCCTACTACTACTCTTCTTCTTGCACCTATTCCTACTACTACTCTGACTCTAACTACCTCTACTACTACTACTGTCACTACTTCTACTGCTGCTACTACTAATACTACTGCAACTACTTTTGCGCCAATTACTACCACTTCTCCTTTTGATACTAATACTACTACTACTATTATCACTCCTACCATTGCTTCTACCACTACTACTACTACAATAACTACTACTACTGCTACTATTCCCACTAATAGTATTGCTCTACTACCATTTATACTACTTCTACTATGACTATAATAACTACTACTACCTCTACAACTACTTATACTACTGCTACTGCTGCTACTACTACTACAACTACAACAAGTTCTCCTACTGCTGCTACAAGTACTAGTACAACAATACTACTTCCGCTAATGATACCATTACTGCTACTTCTACTACAATAAATTTTGCTACTATTATTATTGATACCCACTACTACTACCACCACTACTATTATTGATACTACTACTACTACTACCACTACAACTGCAACTACTACAACCAGTGCCACTTCCATTGCTGCTAATGCTACTACTGCTGCTTCCCCTACTACTACTACTACTACAACAATAACAACTACTACCACTACTTCTTCAACTACTACCACAACTACTACATCTACTACTATGACTGCTACTGCTACTACTACTATGGTTGGCAATACTACTACTGCTACTGCTGCTGCTGTTGCTGCTGCTACAACTATGATAACTAGTACTACTAATACTACTATACCCACTATCATTGTTGTAGCTGCCACAGTCTGCTATTACTGTTGTGGCAGCTACTACTACTATTACTACTACTTCTTTTGTAACTACTACTACTACCACATCTACTGCAAGAACTAGCACTACCGCATTTACTACTAGTAGTAGTATTACTACTACTTTTGCTATTGTTGCTCCTAATACTGTTATTGCTACTACTAAAACTACTCCTATTGCTACAACTTCTACTGCAGCTATGATTGCTACTACTACGACTAATACTGCTGCTGCCATTACTACTGCTACTGCTACTACTGCTACTAGAGCAACAACTACTACTACTATGATAACAACAACGACAATAACTACTACTATAATAACAATAACAACTACGACTACTACAAATGCTAGGGCTGCTACTACTACTACTACTACTACTACCATAGCAACTACTACGGCTATAGCTACTATTAGTACAACTACAACAACTGCTACTACTACAACCACAACTACGGCTATGGATACTTGCATTGTTACAATTAGTATGAGTAGCACTATGGCTAATGCTACTACTACTACTATTATTGCTACTACTGCTGCTGCTACTATTACTACTACGACTACTTTGGTTACAACAACTTTTACTAGTACAACTACTAATACTACTTGAACTATTACCATTGCTTCTTCTACTACTACTACTTCTACTTCTACTTCTGCAACTACTACTACTACTCCACCTCCAACTATGACTACTCCAACTTCTGCTACTACAACGACTACTACTACTGCTGCAACTACTACCACTACAACAACTACCGCTTCTACTACTACTACTGCTCCAACTACTATCACTACTATGACCACTACTAGTACTACAACTACTACTATTTCTACAACAACAATAGAAACTACTACTACTACTCCTTCTACTCCTACTACTACCACCACTACTTCTACTACTGCTTCTTCAATAGCAACAACTTCTACGACAACTACTTCCTCTACTACTACTACAACTACTGCTACTATTTCTGCTCCTACTCCTAAAAGAACTGCTATAATTACTTCCCATAATAGTATTATTACAACTAGTACTAATTATATTACTGGTACTGTTACCACTACTACTACTGTTGCTACTACTATTACTACTTCTGCTACTAATACGAGAATAACAACTACTACTACATCTGCTACTAATACAACTGCTACTACTACTACTTTTGCTACTGGTACAACTGCTACTACTACTGCTACTACTACTATGACTACTACTGCTGCTGGTACAACTATCACTACTACTGCTGGTACAACTACCACTACTACTGCTACTGCTACTGCTACTAGTAATACCTCTGCAACTAGTAATATAGCTACTATTACTACACTAACACTAGAACTATTACTGCAACTACTACTATAAGCACTGCTACTACTCTAACAACTACTACTATTAATACTACCACTGCTCTTACTATTACTACTATGACAACTACTCCTATTGTTACTATTACTACTAATACAACTACTTAAATTTCTACTACTTTTACTACTAGTATTATGACTACAACGACTACTGCTGCTGCTATAACTACTACTAGTTCTGCCACTAATGCTACTAGCTCTATTACCACTACAACTACTGTTACAACTACTACACTACTGATACTAGTACTATTACTGCTACAACTAGTATTACTACTGCTGCTACTGTTACTACTACTACATCAGCTACCACTACTACCAATAATAATACTACTGCTAGTACTACTAGTACAACCACTACTATCACCATTGTTGCGACTACAGCTACTAAAACCTATTACTACCAATACTACTACTGTTGCTACTACTACTACCACTACTATTACTACTAATACTATGAGTACTACTACTATTGCTGCAACTGCTACTACAGCTTCACTACTAATAATACTACTACTGCTACTACAACAACAACAACAACAACTACTACTACTACTACTATTGTTGTTGCTGCTACAGCTACTACTACTGTTGCTGCTGCTGTTGCTGCTTGTACTACTACTTCTACTACTAATACTACTACTATCACAAAAACTACTACTATTAATACTAGTACAACTACTACTACCACTTCTGCTACTACGATTACAACAACAACAACTACTACTACTGCAACTGCTACTGCTAAAATGCTACAACTACTACTACTTCTCCTACTACAACAATTGGTACTACTACTACTACTTCTACAACCGCTACTACTGCTATGGCTACTACTACTTCTCCTAGTACAACTAAAAGTACTATTACTAGTATTATGACTACTATTGCTACTTTTATTACTGCTACTTCTTTTTCTACTACTATTACTGCTACAATGGCTAATGCTACCGCTACTACTACTGCTACAATTACTTCTGCTATGACAACTACTGCTGCTACGACACTACTACTAATACTACTACTATAATTGATGTAGCGACTACTACTATTACTAGTACATTTGCTAGTACTACTACTATAACTAAGACTATAACTACTACAACAACTTTTACTCCTACTTTTGCTTTTACTGCTACTAATAGCACTACTATTACTAGTACAACTACTACTTTCGCTACGACTGCTACTACTAGGGCTACCACTACAATAACTACTACTACCACTACTTCTCCTATAACAACAACAACTAATACTACTACTACTATAATAACTACTGCGACTTCTACTACTACTTCTGCTCCTACATCCACTAGTACTACTACCACTACTATAATAACTACTGCTTCAATGGCTACTACTGCTACAACTCCTGCTACTACTACTACTCCAAGTACTACTACTAGTACTACTACTACAATTACTTCTACGACTAACAATACTACTACTACTACTAATACTACTACTTCAATACTACTATTACTAACACTAATACTACTACTACTATTACTATTATGATGACTACTGCTATTGATACTTTTACTTCTGCTACAGATGTTTCTGCTACTACTACTACTACCACTATAATTGCAGCTACTACTACTGCTACTACTGTTAGCAATACTACTATTGTTACTTCTACGCCTACTACTACTCCTTTTCTTGCACCGATTCCTGCTACTACTCAGACTCCTACCACTTCAACTACTACTATCGCTAGTTCTACTATTACTACTACTAATACTGCAACTACTTTTGCTCCTATTACTACTATTTCTTGTTCAGCTACTAATACTACTACAACTACTCCTATTACCACCACTACTATTGCTTCTACCACTACTACAACTACTACAATAACTGTTGCTACTACTACTCCCACTAATGCTACTACTCTACTACTACTTATACTACTTCCACTACTACTGCAATAACTACCTCTAGTTCTACAATTGTAACTACTACTTCTACAACTATAACAAGTTCTCCTACTACTGCTACTAGTACAACTACTAATACTACTACTACTAATGATACTATTACTGCTACTTCTACCACTATAACTACTACTACTGCTATTATTGACTCTACAATTACTACTACCACTACAACTGCAACTACTACAACCAATACCACTACTGTTGTGGCTAATTCGACTACTTCTGCTTCTCCTACTACTACTGCTACTACTACTGCTACTACTACTACTACTACTACTACTACTACTACTGTGGCTGGTACTACTGCTACTGTTGCTACTACTGCTATGATCAATACTCTTACTAATACTACTACACCCATTATCGCTGATATTGCTACTAGTACTATTACTGCTACGGCTATTATTGCAGCTACTACTACTACTTCTTCTGCAACTACTACTACTACAACAACTAGCACTATCGCAACTACTACTACTTGTACTACTACTACTACTTCTGCTGCTGCTGCTACTAATACTACTATTACTACTACTATATCTATTGTTATTGCTAGAACTACTATTAAGGCTACGGATGCTACTACCACTACTAATACTATTGCTGCCACTGCTACTACTACTGCTGCTACTACAACAACAACTACTTCTACTATGACAACAACAATGACAATAACTACTACTACAACAACAACAACTTCTACTACGACGACAACAATGACAATAACTACTACTACAACAGCTACTACTATTACTACTACAAATGCTACGACTTCTACTACTACTACTTCTATTACTACCACTGCTAGTAATACTGCTATAGCTACTATTATTACTACTATGACAACTGCTACTACTACTACCACAACTACAATTGCGGCTACTAGTACTATTAAAATTAGTACCACTAGTACTATGACTACTACTACTACAATTGTAACTACTACTACTACAACTGCTACTACTTCTTCTCATACTACAACTACATATACTAGTATTATTACTACTATGGCTACTACTATAGTTTCTACTACTGCTACTTCTCCTACTACTACTAATACTACTACAACGACTAATGCAACCTCTGCTACTACTGCTACAATTTCTACTACTCTATAGTTGCAATGACACAACAACTACCACTGCTGCTGCTATAATTGTTGTAGCTACTACTACTTCTACTGCTAGTACCTCTGCTAGTACTACTACTATGACTACTACTATAGCTTCTACTACTGCTACTTCTCCTACTACTACTAATACTGCTACGACAACTAATGCAACCTCTACTACTACTACTACAATTGCTACTACTTACTACTATAGTTGTAATGACACAACAACTACCACTGCTATTGCTATAATTGCTGTAGCTACTACTATTTCTACTGCTAGTACCTCTGCTAATATTGCTACTACTACTAATTCTATAACTACTATAGCTACTATTACTACTGCTACTATTGCTTCTACTGCTACTAATAAAATTTCTATTGCTATTATAATTGCTACTTTTGCTACTATTGCTACTACTATGGCCACCACTACAACTACTACTATCACTACTTCTCCTACAACAACAATAATAAATACTACTACTACTATAATAACCACTGCTACTTCTACTACTACTTTTACTCCAACATCAACTAGTAGTACTACTACTATAATAACTACTGCTACAATGGCTACTTCTGCTACTACTCCTACTACTAGTAATACTACTACTACAACTACTTCTACTACTAAAAATACTACTACCAATACTGCTACTACAGTACTACTATTACTAATACTAATATTACTGCTATAGCTACTTCTAGTTCTACTACTGCTATTTCTGCTACTACTACAACTGTTCCCACTACCATTACTACTGCCACTACAATTGCAACTACTACTGCTGCTACTACTACTAGTAATACTACTATTGCTACTTCTACCCCTACTACTACTCCTTTTCTTGCACCTATTTCTACTACTACTCCGATTCCTAATACTTCTACTATTACTACTATCACTACTTCTAGTAGTACTACTACTACTGTAATTACTTTTGCTCCTATTACTACTACTTTGCCTTCTGCTACTAATACTACTACTACTACACCTATTACCACTACTACTGCTGCTTCTACCACTTCCACTACTACTATAACAACTGCTACTACTACGACTCCCACTACTGCTACTTATACTACTTCCACTACTACTACAATAGCTCTACTACTTCTACAACTGTTGCTACTACTACTGCTGCTACTACTACTACTAAAACAACGACAAGTGTTCCTACTTCCACTATTAGTACTACTACTACTAATACTACTATAACTAATGATACTATTACTGCTACCTCTATAACTATAAATACTATTGCTGCTATTATTGATACTACTGCTACAACTATCACTACAACAGCAACTATTACAACTAGTAGCACTACTATTGCAGCCAAAGCTACTGCTGCTGCTTCTCTTGCTACTACTACCACCACCACCACCACCACCACCACTTCTACTACTACTTCTACTGCAACTGTAACTACTACTACTGTGGCTGGTACTGCTGCTGCTATGATAACTACTATTACTAATACTACCACACCCACTATGCTGCTATAGCTACTACTGCTATAACTGCTGCGGCTGTTACTACTGCTTCTACTACTACTTCTTCTGCAACTACTACTACAATGACATTTACTGTAACAACTAGCACTTCGACAACTACTACTACTAGGACTACTACTACTACGTCTGATACTGTTGCTACCAATACTGTTATTACTACTACTACAATGGCTATTATTGCCATAACTACTACTATGGCAATGGTTGCTATTGCTATAACTACTATTGCAGCAACGGCTTCTAGTACTACTACAAGAACAACAACAACTACTACTACTACTACTTTGATAACAACAATGATAATAACCACTATTATAACAACAACAACTACTACTACAACTACTACCACTGCTTCTACTACTGTAATAGCTACTATTAGCAATACTATGATAATTGCTTCTACTACTACTAGAACTATAGCTGCAGCTACTAGCACTGTTAAAAATAGTACCATTAGTACTACGGATGCTGCTACTACTACTAATACTATTGCTGCTGCTACTACTACTGCTAATGCTGCTACTACGACCTCTAAAACTATTCATATAGCTACTACTACTACTACACTACTACAACTACAACTACAAGCACTGCAACTACTCCAACAACTGCTACTATTAATACTACCACTAATAATACTACTACCACCACCACCACTATTGCTATTACAACTACTATGACGACTACTACTACTTTTACATTGACTACTACTACTACTTTTACTAATACTACTACTACTACTACTTTTGGTTCTACAACTTCTATCGCTACTACTTTTACTACTACTATTACTACTACTGCTACTACAACTACTTTCATAACTATTGCTACTTCTACCATGATACTATTACAACTATAACTACTTGTACAACTAGTACACTACTGATACTAGTACTATTACTACTATTAATATTGTTTATACTACTACTACTACTGTTGCTGCTACTGTTGCTACAAAAACTAATGCTACTACTTCAACTCTGACTCCTAAAACTACTCCTACAACTACTACTACTGCTAGCATTGAAGTAGCAATAGTAGTAGTAGTTGTTGTAGTATTAGTAGTAGTAGTCATGGTAGGCGTAGTGGTGGGAGTGGCAGCTGGCATAGGAGTAGTAGTAGTGGTTGTAGTAATAGTAATAGTGACATTAGTAGTAGCTTTACTAGTAGTAGTAGTGATAGTTGCAGTGGCAGTAGTTGTTATAGTAGCAAGAGTAGTAGTAGGAGTAGGATTAGGAGTAGTAGCAGCAGCAGTAGTAGTAGCAATAGTAGTAGGAGAAGTAGTAGTAGTGGTAATAGAAGTTATAGTAGTAGTGGTGGTGGTCGTAGCAGCATGAATAGTAGTAGTAGTAGGTGTAGGAGTTGTAGTAGTAGTAGTAGTCATAGTAGAAGTAGCAAAAGTAGTACGAGTTGTAGCTGTGGTAGTTGTGGTAGTAGCAGTAATAGTCATGATACTAGTATTAGTAGATGTAGTAGGAGTAGTAATAGTAGTAGTAGTATTAGTAAAAGTTATAGAAGTAGTTGTAACAGTAGTATTTGTTGTAGTAATAGGAATAGTAATCACAATAGTATTAGTAGTAGTTATTATTATTTGTATTATAGTATTCCTAATAGTTGTAGTAGTAGTAGGAGCTATAGCAATAGCAATAGTAGTTGGTGCAGAGATTATAGTAATACTAGTTGTCATTGTTGTAGTGGTAGTAGTAGTAGTAATAGTGGTGGTAGTAGTAATAGTAGTAGCAGTAGTAGCAGCAATAGTAGGAATAACTATAGCAGTAGTAGCTGCAATAGTAGGAATAACTGTAGCAGTAGCAACAATCATAGTAGTATGAGTGAGACTGGTAGTAGTAGTGGTTGTAGTACTAGTAATGGCTGAAGCTGTAGTTGTTGTTGAAGTAACAATAGTGGTAGCAAAAGTAGCGGTAGTATTAGAAGTTGTAGTAGTTATGGTAGCAGTAAGAATAGCAATAGCAGTGATTGTAGTTGTTATTGTAGTAATAGTAATAGTTTTAGCAGCTGTAGTAGTACCAGTTGTAGTAGTTGTTGTCGCAGGGGTATTACTAGTAAAAGTAAAAGTAGCAGTACTAGTATTAGTAGTAGTAGTAAGGGTAGTCAAAGTAGCAGTAGTGTAGCAGTAGTAGTGGCAATTGCAATTATAGTAGTGATAGTAGTGGCAGTAGTAGTGAAAGTAGTAGTAATTGTTGGAATAGTTGTAGTAGTAGTAGCAATAGCAATAGTAATAGTAACAGTAGTGCTAGAAATAGTTATAGCAGTAGCAAAAGTACTAGTAGTAGTAGTCATAATAGTAGCAGTAGCAGTAGTAGTAGTGGTGCTACCACTAATAGTAGTAATAATAGTAGTAGCGAAAGTAGTAACAGCCATAGTAGTAGTAGTAACAGCCATAGTAGTAGTAGTAGTATTAGGAGTAGGAGAATTAGTTGTAGTAGTAGTAGTAGGTGTAGTTGCATTCATTGTAGCACTAGTAGTAATAGGAACAGTAGTAATAGGAGCAGTAGTAGCAATAGTAGTAGCATCAGTAGGAGTAGTGGCTTTAGTAGTATCAGTAGTAGTAGAAGTAGTAGCAATAGCAATAGTTATAGAAGTAGTTATAGTAGTAATAGTAGTCGTAGTTGTAGCATTAGCAGCAATAGCATTATTATTAGTAGTAATAGTAATAGTAATAGCAGTAGAAAAAGTAGCAATAGTTGTTGCTATAGTAGTTGTAGAAGTAGCAATGGTCATAATGGTAGTAATTATGTGGTTGTAGTACTAGCAGTAGTAATCATAGCAAAAGTAGTAGAAGTAGAAGTGGTAGTTGTAGAAGTAGCAATCATTGTAATAGTTGTAGTAATAGTTATAGTAGTGGTAATAGCAATAGCAACAAAAGCAGTAGTTGTATTAGTAGTCTTAGCAACAGAAGTAGTAGTAGGAGTAGCAGCAGCAGTAGTAGTAGTCGAAGCTGCAATAGTAGTAGTAGTACTATTAGTAGTGGGAGACACAGTACCAGTAGTAGTATTAGTTGTGGTAGTAACAATAGCAACAGCGCAGCAGCAGCAGCAGTAGTAGTAGTGACAGCAACAGTAGAGACAGTAGTAGTAGTAGCAATGGGAGCAGAAGTAGTAGTAGCAGTGGGAGCTATAGTAGTAGTAATATTATTAGCAGTAGCAATAGTAGTAGTTGTGGTTGTAGTAGTAATTGTAGTAGTAGTAGTAATGGTAGTAGCAGTAGTGGTCGAATCAGCAGCAGCTATGGTAGAAGAAGTAATAGCAGTGGTAGTAGTAGGAGCAATAGTAGTACTATTAATAGTAGCAGTTGCAGTAGTAGTAGTAGCGATAGTAGTACTAGTAGTATTAGTTGTAGTATTGGTACAAGTAGTAGTAGTAGCAGAAGTAGTAGCAGTAGCCATGTTAGTAGTAGTAGTATTAGGAGCAGGAGTGGTAGTTGTAGATGTAGTAGCAGTAGCAGAAGTGACAGCAGTAGCAACAATAGCAGTTGTAGTAGTAGTTGTTTCATTAGTTGTAGGAGTAGAGTAGTAGTAGCAGTTCTGGTAGTAGTAGCGGCTTTAGTAGCAGAACCAGTAGTTGTTGTTGCCATTGTACTAGCTGTAGTAGTTGTAGTAGTAACTGTAGGGGTTGTAGTAGTTGTTGTAGTAGCAGAAGTAGTTGTAGCTGTAGTGGTAGTAGCAGAAGTAGTAGCAGTAGTAGTAATTGTAATAGCTGTAGCAGAAGTAGTAGTTGTAGTACTAGTAGTAGTAGCAGGTGCAATAGTCATAGTAGTAGAAGTAGTAGTAGAGGTAGTAGTACTAGTAGTAATAGTCAAACTAAAAGTAGTAGCTATAATACAAGCAATTGGAGAAGTAGAAGCACTAGCCGTAGTTGTAGCAGTCCAAGTAGTAGCAGTACTAGCAGTAGTAGGAGATGTAGTAGTAGTTATAGCAGTAGTACCAAAAGCAACAATAATAGTAGTAGCTGCAACAATAATAGTAGTAGTAGTCGTAGCAGTAGTAGCAATCCAAGTAGTAGCAGTACTAGGAGTAGTAGGAGATGTAGTAGTAGTCGTAGTAATTCTACCAGAAGCAACAAGAACAATAGTAGTTGCAACAATAATAGTAGTTGTAGTGGTAGTAGTAGTAGCAGTAGTGGCAGTAGTCAAAGCTGCAATAGTAGTAGTATTAGTAGTGGTTGCCACAGTACTAGTAGTAGTGACAGCAGCAGCAGTAGTGGTAGTAGTAGTAGCAAAAGCAGAATCAGCTGTAGTAATAGTAGTAGCAGCATTACTAGTAGTAGTTGTATTAGGAGTAGCAGTAGTATTAGTTGTGGTAGTAGCGGTAGTAGTAATTATGGGTAGTAGCAGCAGCAGCTGTCGTACAAGAAGTAGTAGCAATTATAGTTGTAGCAGCAATAGTAGTAGTAGCAACAATAATAGCAACTATAGTAATAGTAGCAGCAATAGTAGTAGTAGTTGTATTAGGAGTACCAGTAGTATTAGTTGTGGTAGTAGTAGTTATGAGTAGTAGCAACAGTAGCTGTAGTACAAGAAGTAGTCACAATTATAGTTGTAGCAGCAATAGTAGTAGTAGCAACAGTAGTAGTAGCAGTAATAGTAGTAGCAGTAGCAATGGTAGTAGTAGTTTTAGTTGTAGTAGTAGTAGAAGTAGGAGTTCTAGTAGTTGTTGTAGTAGTGGTAGTAATAATAGTTGTTGTAGTAGTAGTAGTAGGAGCTATAGTAGTAGCTATAGCAATAGTAGTAGTAGAAGAAGTAGTAGTAGTAGCAACAACAGCATTAGTAGTAGTAGTAGTAGCAGCAACAATAACAATAGTAGTAGTAGGAGCAGTAGCAGTAGTGGTAGCGGTAGTAGTTGTTGTAGTATGAGAATTAGTAGTAGTGGTTCTAGTAGCAGTAGTAGGAGTAGTTGTAGTAGCTGTAGAAGTAGTGATTATTGTTGTTGTGGTAGAAGTAGTAGTACTAGCATTAGTAGCAGTAGTCATAGTTGTAGTAGTAGCAGTAGCAGTTGCTGAAGTGGTTGTAGTAGTATTAGTACTAGTAGAAGTAGAAGTAGAAGTAGTAGTTGTTGTAGTTGTCGTTGTAGTATTAGTAGTAGTAGTATTAGAAGTAGTAGAAGTATTAGCTGTTGTAGTAGTAGTGGAAGTAGTAGCGGTAGTAGTAGTAGTTGTAGAAGTTGTAGTAGTAGTAGGAGAAGTTGTAGTAGTAGTAGAGGTAGTATTAGTAGTATTAGTAATAGTAGTAGTAGTAAGAGGAGGAGGCGGAGGAGAAGGAGGAGGAGAACTAATAGGAGTAGTAGAAGTAGCAGTACCTATAGCAACCAAAGTAGTAGCCGAAGCAGCAGTAATACAAAGAGTATTTGTAGTAGCAAGAGTAGTACTAGTACTAGTACCAGTTGTAGTAACAGCAGCTGAAATAGTGTTTGTTGTAGTAATTGTTGTAGTTTGAGCACTAGTTGCATTAGTAGTCATAGTAGTAGTAGTTGCAGCAGCAGTAGTTGTTGTAGTATTAGTAATAATTGTAGTAGTTATAATAGTAGTAGTAGTAGTAGTGGTAATAGCATTAGTAATTGTAGTTGTAGTAGCTACAGTAGTAGTAGTTGCAATAGCAGTAATATTAGTTGTAGTAGTAGTTGTTATAATAGTAGAAGGAGTTGGAGTAGAAGTGCTAGTAAAAGTAATAGTAGTCGTTGTAAGAAAAGTTACAGTAGTAGTAGTAGTAGTAGCAGCAGTAGTTGTCATAGGAGGCAGAGGAGAAGTAGTAGTAGTAGCACTAGCAGTTGAAGTAGTAGTAATTGTTGTTGTTGTTGTAGTAGTAGTAATAGTTGTAGTAGTAGTAGTGTACTAATAGTATAGGTAGTAGTAGTTGCAGTAGTTGTTGTTGTAGGGTAGTAGTAGTAGCTATAGTAGTAGAAGTAGAGGTAGTAGTATTAGTGGTAGTACCTATTGTAGTCATTGTAGTAGTAATTGTAGTAGAAGTAACAGTAGTGGTAGTAGTAGTCATAGTAGTAGCAGTAGTAGGAGTAGTAGTAGTAGAAGTAGTAGTAGTAGTAGTTTTTGTAGTAATACTTGTAGCAGTAGTAGTACCATGAGTTGGAGGAGGAGTAGTAGTAAGTAATACTAGTTGTTGAAATATAAGTCGCACTAGTAGTAGTAGTACTAGTACTAGTACTAGCTATAGTAGCAGTAGTGGAAGTAATAGTTATGGTAGTAGTAGTCTTATAAGTAGGAATAGTAGCGGTAGTAGTGGTAGTTGTAGTAGTATTAGATGTAGTAGTAGTTGTAGTAGTAGTAATTGTAGCAGCAGTAGTAGCAGCAGGAGGAGTAATAGTAGTAGCAATAGTTGTAGTAATAGCAATAGCAAAATCAATAGTGGCAGTAGTAATAGTAGTAGTAGTAGCAGTAGTTGTAGTCATTGTTGTGGTAGCATCAGTGGTAGTAGTAGTAGTTATAGTTGTAGTCATTGTTGTAGTAGTAGTAGTTGTAATAGTAGTAGTAGCAAATGTTGTGGTAGTAATAGAAGTGGTAAAAGTAGCAATAGTTGCGTAGGACTAACAGTACCAGTTGTAGCTATAGTAGCAGTAGTAGAAGTAGTAGTAGCCATTGTAGTAGTAGTAGTAGGAGTAGCAGTAGTAGCAGCAATAGTCAGAGTAGTAGTAGCAGTACTAGTACTAGCTGAAGTAGTAGCTGTAGTAGTATTAGTAGTAGTTATAGTAGTTGTTGTACTAGCAATAGTAGCAGTAGTAGGAGCAGCATAGTAGTAGCAATAGTAGTAGTAGTAGTGCTGGCAATAGTAGTGGTGGTGGTAGTAGTAGCAATAGCAATAGTAGCAGCCGCGGTAATAGTAAAGTAGTAGTATTTGTAGCAGTAATGTTAGTAATTATAGTAGTGGTAGTAGTAGTAGAAGCCTTAGTAGTTGCAGAAGTAGCAGTAGAATTAGTTTTAGTAGTTGTAGTAGTGGTGGTGGTAGAAGTGGCAGTAGTAGGAGCAAAATTTGTAACAGAAGTAGTTCTAGTAAAATAGTAACAGAAGTAGTAGTAGTAGTAGTAGTAGTGGTAGTAGAAGTGGCAATCGTAGAAGCAGTAGTAGTTGCTGAAGTAGTTGTGGTAAAAGTAGCAACAGTAGTGGTAGCAGCCGTAGTAATAATAGCTGTAGTAGTAGTAAGAGCAATTGTTGTTGTAATAGTAACAGTACTAGTAGTAGCTGTAGTAGTAGCAATAGTAGAAGTAGTAGCAGTAGTTGTAGCAGTAGTAGTAGCATTTGTCATAGTAGTAGTTGTTGTAGTTATAGTAGCTGTAATAGTATAAGTAGTAGTCATAGAAGCAGAAGTAGTCGCTGCGACAGTAGTAGTAGCAGCAGCAGCAGTTGTAGTAGTAGTACTAGTCGCAATAGTTGTTGTAGTAGTAGCTGCATTAAAATAAGAATTAGTAGGAGGAAAATTATTTGTTGTTAAAATAGTAGTAGGAGGAGTAGTAGTAGTTGGAGCAGGAATATATGTAGTGGTAGTGGTAGTAGTTGTAGTAGTAGTAGAAGTAACAGTTGTAGTTGCAGCAGTAGTACTAGTAGTAGTAGCAGTTTTAGTAGTAGTAGGGGTAGTTGTAGTAGTAGTTCTAGTAGTACTGGTAGTAGTTGTAGAAGTGGTGGTATAAGTTGTAGTAGTAGTAATAGCGGGAGTAGTTGTTATTATTGTAGTAGTAGTAGTGGTGGTGGTAGTAGTAGTAGCAGCAATAGTAATAGAAGTCATAATAGCAGAAGTGGTAATACTAGTAGCAGTAGTATTTATTGTAATAGTAGTAGCAGTATTAGTAGCAATAGTAGTATTTGTAGTAGTAGCAGTAGCTGTAGTCTCAGCAATAATAGTAGTAGTAGTAGAAGAAGTAGTAGTAGCAGTAGTAGTTGTGGTAGTAGTAGTTGTAGTAGTAGAAGTACTAGTAGGAGTAGTAGTAGGAGTAGGAACAAGAGTAGCAGTAGTAGTTGTAGTACTAGTAGTAGTAGCATTGGTTGTAGTAGTCAATGTGGTGGTTGATTCGTGGTATTAGTACTAGTAGTAGTAATAGTAGTAGGGGTAGTAGTAGTAGTAGTACTAGTCATAGTAGCGGTAGTAGTAGTAGTAGTAATAATAATAAGAGTAGTTGTAGCAGTAGTAGCAGTATAAATGGTAGGAGTAGTAGTTCTAGTAAATGTAGTTGGAGTAGTAGTAGTTGTAGAAGTAGGAGTAGTAGGAGCAGTAGCAGCAGTAGTAGTAGTAGCAACAAAAGGAGTGGTAGTAGTGGCAATAGAAGTAGTTGATGTAGTAGTAGTAGCAGTAGCAGCAATAATAGTAATAGTGTAGTAGTAGTGGCAGTACTAGTAGTAGTATTAGTAGTAGTAGAAGTAGAAGTAGTAGTAGCAGTAGTAACAGTACTAGTTGTAGTAGCATTAGCAATAGAAGTAGTCGCAATAGTAGTTGCAATAGTAGTCCTAGTAGGAGAAGTAGTTGGAATAGTAGTATTAGTTGCAGCCACATGAACAGCAGTAGTTGTAGAAGTAGTACTACTAGTTGTAATAATAGTAGCAGAAGAATTGGTGGTTTCATTAGTTGTAATAGTTGCAGTAACAGTAGTAGTTGTAATCGTGTTAGCAGTAGCAGTAGTAGTAGTTGATGTTGTTGTAGCAGTAGCAGTCGAACCGATAGTAGTGTTGTAGCAGTAGATGCAGTAGCAATAGTAATAGTAGTAGGAGAAGTCATAGTGGTAGCAACAACAAAAACAACAATAATAGTAGTAGTAGCAGTAGTGACAGCAATAGCAACAACAACAGCAGTAGTAGTATTAGTTAGTGTAGTAGTAGTAGTATTAGTTGCCAAAGTAGTATTTGTAGTAGTAGTAGTAGTAGTAGCAGCAATAACAGTAGTAGTTGTAGTAGTAACAGTAGTAGTACTAATAGTAATAGTAGCAGTAGTAAGAGTAGTAGTAGTAGCAGCAAGAGTAGTAGTAGTGGAACTAGTTGTTGCAGTAGTAGCTGTAGCAGTAGCAGTAGCAGTAGCAGTAGTAGTAGCGGTAGCTATAGTAGCAGTTATTATATTAGTACTAGTAGTAGTTGTACTAGTAGCAGTAGTAGCAATTGTAGCAGCTGTAGTAGTAGTCAAAGTAGTAGTAGTGATAGTAGTAGTAGTAGAACTTGTAGTAGTAGTGCTAGTAGTAGCAATAGCAATTGTGGTAGCCATAGTAATCGTAAAAGTAGTAGCAGTTGTAGTAGTAGTTGTAGTAGTAGCAGCAGTAGTAGTTGTTGTAGCAGCAGTAGTAGTAGAAATAGTGGTTGAAGTAGTAGTATTAGTTGTAGTAATTGTAGTAATAGTAGTAGTGGTCGTAGCAAAAGTAGCAAGAGTCGTAGTATCAGCGGTAGTGGTAATTGTAGTCACAGCAGCAGTAGTAGCAGTAGCAGAAGTTGAAGTAGTACTAGAACTGGTAAAAGTAGTAATAGTAGTGGTAGAGGAACTAGTAGCAATAGTAGTACTTGCAGTACTAGCAGTAGCTATAGTAGCAGTAGTAGCTATTGTAGTAGTGGTTATAGAACCAGTAGCAGTTGTAGCAACAACAATAATAGTAAGAGTAACAGTAGTAGTAGTAGTAGTAGTGTTTGTAGTAGTTGTAGTAGGAGTAGTAGTACCAATAGCAGTACTAGTAGCAATAGTAGTAGTTGTGCTAGCAGTAGTAGTAGTGGTAGTAGTAGTAGCTACAACAGTAGTAGTAGTTGCAACAGCAGCAGTAGTTGTAGTATTAGTAGCAGCAGTGTTAGCAGTTGTCGTAGTAGTAGTATTAGTAGTAGTAGTGTTAGCAGTTGTAGTAGTAGTAGTCGTCATTACATTAGGAGTGTTTGTAGTAGTAGTAGTAGTCATTGTTGTAGAAGTATTAGTAGGAGTAGTAATTGTAGTAGTAGAAGCCTTAGTAGTTGCAGTAGTAGCAAAATTAGTCGTAGTAGTAATAGTTATAGTGGTAGTAAAAGTGGTAGTAGTAGGAGCAAAGTAGTTGCAGTAAAAGTAGCAGTCGTACAAGTAATAGTAGTAGTAGTAGAAGTGGCAGTAGTAGGAGCAGAAGTAGTGGCTGAAGTCGTTGTAGTAGTAGTTGCAGTAGTAATAACAGCTATAGTTATATTAGCAGCAACAGCAGTAGTAACGACAGAAGTTGTCATTTTACTAGTAATAGTATTAGCAGCAGTAGTAGCAGTAGTAGTAGTAACAGTAGTAGTATTAATAACATTTGCCATTGTAGTAGTAGTTCTAGTTATAGTAGCTATAGTAGTATGAGCAGTAGTCGTGGAAGCCAGAGTAGTAGCAGCAATAGTAGTAGTTGTAGTAGTAGCAGTAGTTGTTGTAGTAGTAGTGGTAGCAAGTGTTGTTGTAGTATTAGCCATAGTAACATAAGAAGTAGTAGGAGCCGGAACAGTTGTTATCATAATAGTAGTAGGAGTAGCAGTAGTAGTTGGAGAAGTAGTATATGTAGTGGTAGCGGAAGTAGTATATGTAGTAGGAGCTGGAACAGTTGTTGTCATAGTGGTAGTTGGAGTAGTGGTAGTAGTTGTAGTAGTAGTAGTAGAAGTAGTAGTAGAAATTGTAGTAGTAGCAGCAACAACAGTTGTAGTAGTAGTGATAGTTGTAATAATAGTAGTAGTAGAACTAGTAGTAGTTGTAGAATTGGTAGCAGAAGTCGTAGTAGTAGTAATAGCGGCAGCAATAGTTGTAGTAGCAATAGTAGTAGTGGTAACAGTAGTAATAGAAGTCGTAATAATAGTAGTAGTAGTAGTAGCTGAGGTAGTAGTTGAAGTAGCCATAGTAGTTGCAGTCGCAATTGTAGTAGCATTTGTAGTAGCAGTAGTTGTAGCAGAAGTAGTTGTAGTATTAGTTGTAGTTGTAGTACTAGCATGCATAGTAGCAGCTTAGGAGTAGTACTAGTAATAGTAGTGAGAGTAGTAAGAGTAGTAGTAATAGTTGGAGCAGCAGGAGTAGTAGCAGCAGTAGTAATAGCAGTAGAACTAGTAGTAGCAGTAGCTGTAATAGTAGTAGTAGTAGTAATAGTGTTAGTGGGATTAGTAGTAGTAGTGGTAGCAGTAGGAGAAATTCGAGTAGTAGAAGTTGCAGTAGTTGTTGTTGTTGTTGTTGTTGTTATTGTTGTTATTGTAGTACTAGTAGCAGAAGTAGCAATAGTAGCAAAAGTAGTAGTAGTATTAGTAGTAGTAGTAGCAGCAGAAGTAGCAGTAGTAGTAGTAGTCTTTAGTAGCAGTAACAGCAGTAGCCGTTGTTCGAGAAGTAGTAGTAATTGTTATCGATGGTGAAGTAATTATTGTAATAGTAGTGGAAGTTGTAGAAATAGTAGCAATGATAGTAGCGGTAGTAGGAGTAGCAGAAGAAGCAGTGGTTGTGGTGGCAGTAGTAGGAGCAATAGCAGTCGTAGTACGAGTAGTAGTAGTCGTAGTTGTAGTAGTAGTACTAGTAGTTGCAGCAATAGTAGTAGTGGTAGTAGCAATAGTAATAAAAATAGTAGTAGGAGGAGGAATAGTAGTAGGAGTCGTAGGTGAAGTAGTAAGGGCAATAGTAGTAGCAGTAGCAGTGGTAGCAGTAGTAGTGGTAGCATACTTAGTATAAGCAGTGGTAGTTGTAACAGTAGGAATGGAAATAGCATTAGCAAAAGTAGTAAGAGTAGTAGTAGTAAAAGTAGCCGTAATAGTTGTGGTAGTAGTAGTAGTAGCAGTAGTAGTAGTAGCGGAAGCAATAGCAGTAGTCGAAGTAGAAGTGGTAGAATTAGTTGTAGCAGTAGTAGCCGCTATAGCAGTTGTAGAAGCTGTGGTAGTGCTCTTAGTATTAGTAGGAGTAGTGATAGTTATAGCAATAGTCATAGTAGTAGCAGTAGCAGTAGTACTAGTTGTAGTAGTAGAAGTAGCAGTAGTAGTTGTTATAGTAGTAATAGTAAGAGTAATTGTTGTAGTAGCAGTTGTAGTAGTAGAAGTATTAGTAGTAGTATTAGTAGTAGCAGAAGAAGTAGTAGTAGTAGCAGTAGCAGTAGTTGCAGTAGTAGTAGAGTAGTAGAAGTTATAGTAGTAGAAGTGGTAGCAGTAGCAGATGTATTTGTCATTGTAGCAGTAGTAGCAGTAGCAGTAGTAGCAGTTGTTGTGGTAGTGATAATTGTAGTATAAGTTGCAACAGTAGTAGTAATAGTAGTAGTAGTAGTATAGTAGTAGCAGAACTAGTAGTAGTGGTTGTACTATTAGTAGCAAAACTAGTTGTAGTGGTAGAAGTAGTTATTATAGTTGTAATTGTAATAGTTGTCGGAGTAGAAGCAATAGCAGTAGTACCTATTTTAGCAATTGCAGCAGGTGCAGCGGTAGTAATTGTAGCAATAGTAGTAGTAAGAGCAATAGTAGCAATAGTAACAGTGATAATAGTAGTCGCAGTTGTAGCTACAAGAGC
Organism: Trichopus zeylanicus subsp. travancoricus; assembly: GCA_005019695.1. Classification (NCBI taxonomy): domain Eukaryota; kingdom Viridiplantae; phylum Streptophyta; class Magnoliopsida; order Dioscoreales; family Dioscoreaceae; genus Trichopus; species Trichopus zeylanicus. The sequence goes on along the minus strand of RXID01017579.1, from coordinate 168,065 downwards.
AACATTAGTAATAGTAGTAGTAATAGTAACAATAGTTGTAACCGTAGATGCAGAAGAAATAGTCGCAGTAGTATTAGAAGTAGTAGTAGTCGCCGTAGCAACACTAGTAGTAGTAGTCCTAGAAGTAGTAGTAGTAGTAGCAACGGAAGCTATAGTAACAGTAGCCGCCATAGCAACAGTAGTAGTGGTAGCAGTAATAGCAACAGAAGCAATAGCCGAAGTTGTAGTTGTAGTTGTAGTGGTAGCAGTAGTTGTAGCAACAGTAGTAGTAGGAGAAGTAGTATTAGTTGTTATGATAAGGGAAGTAGTAGTAGTAGTAGCAATATTTGTAGCAATAGAAGCAGTAGTAGCTTTAGTAGTGGTATTAGTAGTAGTAGCAGTAGTAATAGAAGTAAGAATAGCAATAATAGTAGTAATAGTATGAGTAGTGGTAGCAATAGTAATAGTGATAGCAGTAGTAGTAAAAGTAGTAGTAGCAGTGGGAGTAGCAGCAGCATTAGTACTAGTAGGAGTATGAGTAGTAGTAGTAGCAGTAGTGGAAGTAGTAGTAGCAGTTGTGGTATTAGCAGTAGTGGTGGTGGTGGTGGTTGTGGTAGTAGTAGTAGTTATAGTTGCAGTAGTAGCAGCATTAGTTGTAGCAGAAGTAATAGTCCTCATAGTAGTAGTAGTTATAGATGAAACAACAGCAATGTTGTAGTAGTAGTAGTAGCAGTAGCAGTAGCACCGATAGTACCAATAGTAATAGCAGTTGCAGTAGTCGTTGTAATAGTAGTAGCAATAGCAGTAGTAGCAGCAGTATCAGAAGTAGCAATGATAGTTGCAGTTGTAGTAGCAGCAGCAATTGTAGCAGTACTAGCAGTAGTTGCAAAAGTAGTAGTAGTAATAGCAATTGCGACAGTTGCGACAACTACTACTTCTGCTGTTATTATGGTTGTTACTACAACAACAAAAACTACTACTACTACAACTAGTACTACTTTTACTGCTACTACTATGACTCCACAACAGTTACAACTATTACGACTTCTAGTACAATTACCAATACTAGTGTCAATACTACTACTACTGTTGCTAATACTACAAATGATGGTGCTCTACTACTACAAGCACTACCGCAACAAATGCTACAACTAGCTCTGCTACTACTAATACTATTACTACTGCCACTACTACTACTGCTACGTCTAACACTACTACTACTATTAAACTACTCCTAGAACAACTACACTACTATTATTACTACTACTACTCTTTCTACTACTACTAGTACTATAATTACTGCTACTACTGCAACTTCCACTACTGCTACAACAACTTTTACTACCACTATTACGACTACTACTACTTTTGCCTATTGTACTCCTCCTCCTCCTCCTCCTACTACTACTACCACTACTACGACTACCACTACTATCACTACCAGTACCACCACCACTACTACTACTACTCCTACTACTACTACTATTGCTGCAGTTATTGCTACTTTTACTATTACTACCACCACTACTACTATTACGCCTACTACAACAGCTACTACTACTTCCGCTACTAATACTACTACTATGACTAATACTAATATTATTACAACAACAATTACTACCACCAGTACCACTCTTACTATTATCACTCCAACTACTACTAGTTCTACTACCACTATTACTACTGCTACTACTAGTACTACTAATACTATTACTACCACTACTACTAGTACTACTATTGCTTCTATTACTACTACGACTACTACTACTATGACTACTACGACTATGACTGCTGTTGCTGCTGGTTCTTCTACTCCTACTACTCCTACTGCCACTACTTGACTACTACTACTACCCCAACTACTACTACTACTACTACAACAACTACAACTACTGCTCCTACTCGTAATACTACTAATACTACAACTACCACAACTACTTTTGCTACTACTGGTACTACTACTACCACAACTACTTCTACCACTACTACACCTTCTCCTACTTTTGCTACGACTACTACTACCCCTTCCCTGTTGCTACTGCAACTACTCCTAATTGCACTACTACAACAACTCATCATGCTCCAACTTCTACTGCTACTCCTACTAGTGTTACTACTACTACTACAACTACTATTGCAACTGCTACTGCTGCTTCTAATACTACTACTACTACTAATAGTACTTATACAACAACTACTAATGCTACCACTGCTGCTACTACTAATACTGCAACTAGTACTCCTACAACTACTATTAATACTACTGCTGCTGCTGCTCCTACTGCTATTACCACTACTGCTACTACTACTGCTCCTACTACTACTACTACCCCTACTTCTACAACTTCTATTATTACTCCTACTACTACTATTTTGATTGCTACACTACTACTATTCCCACTCCTACACCTATTCCTACTACTACTACTAGAACAACTACTACTACCACTACTATAACTACTACTACTGCTGCTACCGCTATTACTATAACTACTTCTACTACTACTAATACTGCTACATGTGCGACTACTACTACTACTAGTACTACTACTGCTACTCCTAGAACTACTACTAGTACGACTGCAGCTTCTACTACTACTACTAAGACTACTGCTACTATGACTACTAATTCTACTACTGCTTCTACTACAACTTCTATAACTACTACAACTACTACTTCTCCTACTACTACAACTACAACAACAACAATAACAACAACTACTACTGCTACTACCACTACTAATGCTACTACTCTTGCTACTCATTTCGCTACTACTTCTACAACTACTATTACAACAACAATTGTTGCTATTGTTACTGCTACGATTATTGTTGTTGCTGCTACTACTATTGCAACTGCTGCTACCACTACTACCTCTACTGCTATTACTACTACTACTACTACTGCAACTACTATTACTCCATCTACTAGTACCACTATGATTAGTTCCACTACTACTCCTGCTACTTCCACTACTACTACTACTTCTACAAAGTTTGTACAATCTCAATATGGCGCAGATTTCTTCCCGCAGGGGCTCGCTCGGGATGCAGATTCTATTACTACTACTACTACAACTACTTCCTCAACTATAACTACTGTTGCTTCTAATACTACACTACTTTTACAACTATTACTCCAACAACCACTATTATTGCTACAACTACTAGTGCAACTTCGCCTAGTGCTGCTGCTAATACTACTACGACTACTCCTCGACTACTACTCATGCTACTGGTACTACTACTTCTACTACTACTACTACTATTACTACTATTACTACTACTGCTACTGCTACTGCTACTTCTGCTACTACATCTACTAATAATCCCACTACTGCTATTGCTACTACTATTATTGCTAATACTACCACTCCTACTACTGCTACTACTACTACTATTAGTTCTACTACTATTACAACTATTACTCCTACTGCAATTAATACTACTTCAACTACTACTACCATTACATCTACTACTACACTACTACTTTGACTACTATTACTACTACTGCTATAACTACTACTACGATTGCTATTGCTACTATTACTTCTAATACCACTACTACTGCTACTACTACTGCAACTAGTACTCCTAGAACTACTATTACTACTACTACTACTACTGCTGCGATTACCACTACTGCTACTACTACTACTAATGCTACTACAACTACAGCTACTCCTACTCCTACTACTTCTATTATTGCTGCTACTACTACTACAACTTTGATTTCTACTCCTGCTACTACTAGCACTCCTACACCTATTTCAACTACAACTACTTCTACTACTCCCACAACTGCTGCTACTACTATTATCATTACAACTATTACTCCTACTATAATTAATACTACTTCAACTACTACGACCACTATATCTACTACTACACCACTACTTCGACTACAATTACTACTACTGCTACTACTACTAATACGATTGCTATTGCTACTATTACTTCTAATACCACAACTACTGCTACTACTACTACTGCAATTAGTACTCCTAGAACTGCTATTACTACTACTACTACTGCCATTAGCACTACTGCTACTACTACTACTACTAATGCTACTACAACTACTACTCCTCCTACTCCTACTACTTCTATTATTACTGCTACTACTACTACTACTTTGATTTCTTCTCTTGCTACTACTAGCACTCCTACACCTATTCTGACTACACCTACTTCTACTACTCCCACAACTGCTGCTACTACTATTATCACTACTACAGTTATAGTTGTTGCTACTACTCCACCTACAATTACTACTACTACCACTACTTTTTCTACCACTAACACTACTACTTCTGCTTCTACTGCTTGCTGCTACTACTACTACAACTGCAAGAACTACTATTATTATTACTGCTGTTGCTACTGTTGCTGCTTCTCCACCTACTATTACTACTACACCTACTACTAATACTATTACCACACTACTACTCCTCCTCCTCCTCCTAGTAATACTATTACTCGTACTACTACTACTAGTACAAGTACTACTACTACTATTACTCGTTCTACTACTACTATTACTACTACTACAACAACTACTACAATTACTACTGCTACTGCTACTGCTTCTACTGCTACTACTACTACTTCCAGTCCTGCTACTACTACTCCTCCTACTTCCAATATTACTAGAATTACCCCAATTACTACCACTATGGCTACTACTGCTACTAATACCCCTACTACTACTACTACTACCACTACTACTACGGCTGCTGCTATTACTAACTAATAGTACTACAACTACTAGTATTACTTCTACTAGTGCTAAAACTACTACAATTATTACTACTACCACTATTGCTTATGCTTCTACTACTACTACTACTATTATTACTGCCACTACTACCACTATAATTAGTACTGCTATTGCTATTACTACTATTACAACTGCTACTACTACTACCACGACTACTACTACTACAACTACGACGATGACTACTACTACTATAACTGCTGCTGCTACTACTACTACAACAACTACTACTGCTACAACAACTACTACTGCTACAACAACTACGACCACTACTAGTCTTAACAATCCAACTACTTCTGCTATTACTGTTACTACTACCACTACTACTCCACTTATTACTACTACCACTACAACTGCAACAACTACTACTACTAATACTACAAATGCTACTAGTAGTACTACTACTGCTTCTGCTACTACAGCTAAACCAACTACTACTACTACTACTACTACTACTACTACTACAAAAACAATAATAACAACAACTACAAGTAGTACTACTACTACTCCTACTACTACTATTATTTCAACACTACTATTACTACTACAACAACTAATATTATTACCACAAATAGAGTTACAACTATGGTTACAACTACTACTGCTACTGGCACTACTACTACTACTATAGCTACTACAACAACTACTACTAGTACTGCTTGTGCTACTACTTCTGCTGCTACTTCTGCTTCTACTACTGTCATTACTACTATTACTAGAAATACCCCGACTTCTATTCCTACTACTACTTTGACTATTACTATTGCTACTAATGTTACTGCTCCTACTACTACTGGTACTATTACTGCTACTATTACAACTACCACAACTTCTACTAATACCACTAGTTTTGCTATTATTTTCGCTACACTTATTGTTACTTTTGCCACTACTATTGACACTGCTACAACAACTACTTCTACGACTACTTCTACCACAACTTTTGCTACTGCTACCATTACTACTACAATGACTACTAGTGCTATTGCTAGTTTTACTGCTACTGCGATTACTACTTCAACTACTGCCACTACTACAACTACGAATACTACTAATACCACTACTACTACTACAACTACTACAACAACTATAGCTACTAATACTACTGCTATTGCTACGACAACTACTACTACTAATACTACTAGTATTACCATAATTACTATTATGGCTACTACTAAAATTATAACAACTACTGCTACTACTACCACTACTACTACAACTAATACTTCTACTACTTTTGTTATCACTTCTGCTACAATATCTGCTACTAGTATGACTACTACATGTGCTACTATTTCTACAACAACTACGACAATTACTACTACTACTGCTACAACAACAACTGCTACTACTACTACTATAACTATTACTACTACTATTACTGCAACTTCATCCTCTACTAGTACTACTACTACTAGTATTACTGTTTCTACTACTGTAACTACTTCTACTATAACTACAACTACAGCTACTACAACTAATACAACTACTACTACCGCTGCTACTATTACTACTTCTACTACGACCACTACTACTGCTACTACTACTGCTACTACTACTATTACTACTACTATTACTACAATTGCTACTATTATTACTATTACTACTATTACTAATAATGCTACTACTACTACTATTATTACTATTGCAACTACTACAACTGTTAGTTCTGCTATAACTCCTACTATGACTACTACAATTCGTCCTACTACTACTACTTCTACTACGACTATTACTACTACTGCTACAGCTACCTCAACTATTACAACTATGAATACTACTGCTACTACCAATACCACTACTACTACAACAACTACTACTAGTACTACTACTGCAACTACTGCTGCTACTACTACTATAATGACTACTACTCCTAATAATACCTCTGCTTCTGTGACAACTACAAATACTATTGTTATTACTCACACAACTACTGTTACTATTGCTACAGCTACTAATACTACTAGTATTATAGAAATTACTATTATGGCTACTACTAAAATTATAACAACTACTGCTAGTACTACCACTACTAGTACAACTAACACTTCTACTACTTTTGCAGCAACTTCTCCTACTTTTTTTGCTACCATTATGATTACTATATTTGCTACTATTTCTGCAACAACTACTACATTACTATCACTACTACTACAACAACTACTAGTACTACTACTACTATAACTCCTACTACTACTACCACAACAACTTCATCCTCTACTACTACTGTAACTAGTATTACTGCTTCTACTACTACTGTAACTACTTTTACTTTTACTACAACTACAACTACTACTACTATTGCCCTACTACTATTACTACTGCTACTACTACTGCTGCTGCTGCTACTATTACTACTACTATTACTACTGCTACTACTACTGCTGCTACTGCTACTATTACTACTACTACCATTACTTAAATTGCTACTTTTTTGCTACTACTACTATTACTAATATTGCTACTACTAGTACTATTGTTGCTACTACTAGTACTATTATTACTACTACAACTACCACAACTATTAATTATTCTCCTACAACTCCTACTACGACTACTGCAACTAGTCTTCCTACTACTGCTTCTACTCTGATTATTACTACTACTGCTGCTGCTCCTACAACTACGAATACTACTACTACAACAACTACCACTACTGATACAACAACTACTACTTGTACTACTACTGCTACTACTACCACAATGACTACTACTCCTAATCATACCTTTGCTTCTGCTAATACTACAAATACTACTACTGCTTTTGCTACTACTTCTTCTACTAGTACTACTACTACTTATGCCACTACTACTAGAACTAGTACTATTGGTACTGCTGCTACTATTGCAACTAATACCATTTATTCTTCTTCTACTACTTTTACTGCTACTATTGCTGCGGTTGCTACTGCTACTGTTACTACTAATACTATTGCTACTGCTGCTGCTGCTTCTACTACTACTTCAACTAATGTTGCTGCTACTACTACAAAGACTACTACTAGTATTGTCGCTACTACTCTGACTACTACAACTACTGCTTATACTACTCCGTCTACTGTAACAAATGTTTTTGCTACTACTACTACTACCACTACTACAATTACTGCTGCTGCTACTACTACTACCACCACCACTGCTGTTGCTGTTGCTGCAATAGCTACTATTACTACTACAACTATAGCCATTGCTGTTGCTGCTACTACTACAACTAATGTTGCTACTACTACTACTACTATTATTACTACTACTATTGTTGTTGTTGCTACTACTACAACTAATGTTGCTGCTTCCCCTACTACTACTACTACTACTACTACTACTACTGATGCAACTGTCGCTATTCCTGATACAACAACTGCTGCTCATACTATAACTGCTACTACAACTAATGTTGCTGCTACAACTACTTCCACTACCAAAACTACTGCTACTACTACTACTATTGCTATACTGCTATAACTACAACTACAACTACTACTACTAGTGCTACTACTGCTACTACTAATACTATTATTGCTACAACTCCTACTACTCCTACAACTGCTCCAACTACTACTCCTCGAGCGACTGTTGTCGCTACTACTACTTCTATTATTTCTACTAATGCTACTACTTCTACTACTAGTACTAGTACTACTATTACTACTACAACAACTACTACTACTACGATTCCTACTACTACTACTATTACTACTACTAGTACTACCATTACTACCCATCTACTTCTGGTACTACTACTTCTACTAATTCTGCTACTACTTTTGCTACTACTACTGCTACAACTACACTACTACTTTTGCTACTACTACCACTACTACTTGTACTACTATTGATACTACTTCTACTATTACTAAAATTGCTTCTAATGCTACTACTACGAATACTACAAGTATGGCTACCAATACTACTCCTATTATAGCTACTACTACCACCATTACAACTACTACTACGACGACGACTGCTACAAGTACTACTACTCCTCCTCCTACTACTGCTACTATGACTGCATCTACTAATTCTACTACTACTACTACTTCTGCAATTACTTTCGTTACTACTACTATTACTACTACCACAGCTATGACTAGTACTACTACTACTAGTGCTACTACTACTCCTTCTACATCTACTACTACTATCTACTTCTGGTATTACTACTTCTACTAATTCTGCTACTACTTCTGCTACTACTACTACTACAACTACACTACTACTTTTGCTACTACTACCACTACTACTAGTACTACTATTGATACTACTTCTACTATTAGTAAAATTGCTTCTACTGCTACTACTATTAATACTACAGGTATGGCTACCACTACTACTGCTATTATAGCTACTACTACCACCATTACAACAACAACTACTACTACGACTACTACAAGTACTACTACTCCTCCTCCTCCTCCTACTACTATGACTACATCTACTAATTCTACTACTACTACTTCTGCAATTACTTTCGCTACAACTACTATTACTACTACCACAACTATGACTAGTACTACTACTACTCCTCCTTCTACATCTACTACTACTACTACCACTACTACAACTACTATTGCAATTACTATTGCTTCTGCTATTACTTCTGCTATTGCTACTACAACTACTTCTACCACTACTACTACTAGTAATACTACACCTGTTACTACTACTTCCATTGCTAATACTTTAGCTACATCTACAACTGCTATTGTTACTACTATTGCTACTGCTTCAGCTACTACTAATACTACTATTACTAATATAGCTCCTACAACTCCTACTACTCTTGCTACTTCTTCTTCATCTACTACCACTAATACTACTTCTGCTACTACAACAACAACAACTACTATTAAAACTACTTTCTCTTCTGCTACTGCTACTACTGCTACAACAACAACTACTACAATAACTAGTATAAGTACTATGACTCCTACTACTACGACTACTCCTACTACCACTACTAGTATTACTACTACTACTATGACTACTACTACTACTGCTACTATTGCTACAGGAACTACTGCTGCTACTACTATAATTACTGCTACTACTACAACAACTACTACTACTTCAACTACTGCTACTTCTACTACAATGACAATAATGACTACTACTACTGCTGCTACTACATTGACAACAATGACTACTAGTCATAGTAGTTGAAGTATTAGGTATCATTGTAGTGGTAGAACTCATAGTAGTCATAATAGTAGTAGTTGTTGTTATGGTTGTACTAGTAGCATAGTAGTAGTAGTAGTAATCGATGTAGTAGTAGTTGCAGTAATAGTAATAGTAGTACTATTAGTAGTTGCAATAGTAGTAGTAGTTATAGTAATAGCAGTAGTACTAATAGTAAGAGTAGTAGTAGTAGTAGCAGCAGCAGCAGTAGTAGTAGTAGTACTTGTATTAGTAGGAGTAGTAAAATTAGTAGGAGTAATAGATATAGTAGTCATAGTTGGAGTAGTAGGTGTCATAGTAGTAGTAGGAGGGTTAAAAGTAGTAGTACAGTTATAGTAGTAGTAGTAGTATTAGGATTAGTAGTAGTTGTAGTAGTAGAAGTAGTTGCAGTAGTAATAGTTATTATAGTAGAACTACAAGTAGTAGTAGTTGTTGTTGTTGTTGAGGGGCAACATCAACAACAACTACAGTAGTTATTGTTATAGTAGTAGTAGTACAAGTAGTTGTAGCTGTAGTAGCAACAATAGTAGTAGTAATAAGAGAAGTAGTCTTAGTAGCAATAAGAGTAGTAGTAGTAACAGTAGTAGTAGTTGTAGTAGGAGTGGTTGTTGCCGTAGTAGTTGTAGTAGGATTAGCAGTTCGAGTAGGAGTAGTTGATGCAGTAGTAGCTGTGGTGGTTGTGCAAGCAGTATGAGAAGTAGTTATTGTAGTTGCAGTAGCAGTAGTATTAGTAGTAGTAGTAGTAGTAATAGTAGTAGTAGTTGTTGTTGTTGTTGTAATAATAGTTTTAGTAGTAGTATTAGTAGGTGTAGTATTAGCAAAAGTAGTTGTAAATGGATGGGGGGTACTAGTAGCAGTTGCAGTTATAATAGTAGTTGTAGTAGTTGTAGTAGCAGTGGTGGTAGTAATAGTAGTAGTAGTAGAAGAAGAAGTACTAGCAGCAGCAGCAGTAGTAGCGGTAGTTTTTGTAGTACAAGTTGTTGGAGAAGTAGAAGTAGTAGTAGTAGCAATAGGAGTTGTTGAAGCAGTTGTAGTAACAGTAGTTGTAGTAGTTATATGAGTAGTAGTCTTTGTAGATGTAGTAATATTTATAGTCATAGTAACAATAGTAGTAGTTTTAGTAGCAATGCTAGTAGTAAAAATTATAGTAGAATTAGTACTTTGGGTTGTAGTAGGAATAGGAGTTCGAGTAGGAGTAGTTGCAGTAGTAGTGGTAATAGTAGCAGTAGTAGCAGTAGAAGAACTGGTAGTTCTAGAAGGATTAAGAATAGTAGGGGTAGTAGTTGTAGTTGCAGTATTATTATTATAATAATTATTATTAGTAGTAGCAGTAGTAGTGGTAGAAGAAGAAGTCGTAGTTGTTGTAATATGTGTTGTAGTTGTTGTAGTAGTAGTCATAAGAGGAGTAGTAGTAGTACCGATAATAGTAGTAGAAGTATCAGTAGTAGTAACAGCAGCAACAGTAGTAGTAGCAAAAGTAATTGTAGTTGAGGGGTAGTAGTCGTAGTAGTAGTAGTTATTGTAGTAGTAGTAGTAGTAGTAGTATTAATAATAGTAGTAAAAGTAGTAGTAGCAGCAGTAGTTATAGCAGAAGATGTAGCAATAGTAGTTGAATGAGAAGTAGTAGTAGTAGCAGTAACTGTAGTAGTCGTAGAAGTACTAGGAGTAGCATTAGTAGTAGTAGAAGTAGAAATAGTAGTAATAGTTACTATAGAAGTAGATGAACGAATAGCAAAAGTAGTAGTTGTAGCAGCACTAGTAGTAGTAGAAGCAGTAGCAGTAGTAGTTGTAGCAGTAGTAGCAGTTGTAGTAGTAGTTGTGGTAGTACTATAGTAGTAGTTGTTGGAGTAGTAGAAGCAATAGTAGTAGTAGTAGCCATAGCAACAGCAGAAGTAGTAGTAGTAGTAGTAGCAATAGAAACTGTAGTAGTTGTATTAGCAGCAATAGTTGTTGGGGTGGTAATAGTAGTAGTTGTAGTAACAAAAGTAGTTGGAGTTGCAGTAGCAGCAGTAGTAGTAGGAGAAGTAGTAATAGTAGTAATTATTATAGCTATAGTACCAGCAGAAGTAGTAGTAGGAATAGTAGTAGTAATTGCAGTAGAAGTAGCAGTAGCAGTTGTAGTGGTAGTAATAATAGTAGTAGTAGCAGTGGTAGCTGCAGAAGTAAAAGTAGAAGTAGTAGAAGAAGTAGTAATAGTAGTAGAAGTAATACTAGGAGAAATATAGTACAAGTAGGGGTAGCAGAATCAGTAGTGGTAGTGGAAGTAGTAATAGTAGTAGTAGTAGGAGTATCAGTGGCAGCAATAGTGGTTGTAATAGGAGATGGAGGAGGAGTAGTAGTAACAGTGGTGGCAGCCGTAGTAGTAATGGTAGGAGCAATTGTAGTAGTGGTAGTAGTAGTAGTAGCATAGGGAAAGTAGTAGCAGTAGTAGCAGTAGGAGTAGTAGCAAGAGTAGTTTTAGGAATCGTTGTGATGGGAGTAGTAGCTATAACGGTAGTTGTTGTAGCAGTTGTAGCGCTAGTAGTATTAGTGGAAGTAGGAGTAGTAGCAAAAGTCGTAGTAGTGGTAGCAGTAGTGGTAGTAGTAATAACAGTAGTAGTTGTAGTAACAGAAGTTGTTGTAGTAGTAGTAGTAGCAGTAGTAGTAGTTGTACAAGTAGTAGTAGTTGTAGTAGCAGTTGTAGTAACAGTAGTCGTAGTAGTAGTAGTTGTAGCTTTAATAGCAGTAGTATCTGTAGTAGTAATAGTTGGAGTAGTAGTAGCTATAGTAATAGTAGCAGTTGTTGTCACAATACTAGTAGTAGTATGAGAAGTAGTAGTAGCAGCAGTAGCAATAGTTGCAGTAGCAGTAGTAGTAGCAACAACAATAGTAGTAGTAGTAGTAGTAATAGTAGTTCTTCTTTTTGTAGTAGTAGTAGTTATTGTAGTAGTAGTTGTTGTAATAGTAGTGGTAGTGGTAGTTTTAGGAGTTGTAGCAGTAGAAGCTGTAGTAATAGAAGTAGTAGTAGTACCTATAGTAGTAGTTGTGGTAGTCGTAGCATTAGTAGCAGTAGTAATAGTAACAGTCATGGCAGTAATAGCAATTATAGTTGTCGTAGTGGTAGTTATAGCAATAGTAGTGGAAGTTGTAGTAGGAGCAATGGCAGTCGTAGGAGAAGTAGTAGTACCTACAGTAGTAGTAGCCGTAATAGAAGTTGTAATAGCAGTAGTACTATAGTAGTATTAGCAATTGTACTAGTACTAGCAGTACTAGTAGTAGTAGTTCTAGAAGTAGCGGTAGTAGAACTTCTGGAAGTTGCAATAGGAGCAGTAGTAATATAATAAGTAGTAGTAGTAGTAGGAGCAGTAGTAGTTCTAATACTAGTAGAAGTAATAGTAGTAGTGGTAGCTGTAGTAATAGTGGTAATAATAACAATAGTAGTACTTGTAGTACTACTAGCAGTAGTAGTAGGAGTTGGAGATGTAATAGTAGTAGTTGAAATCACTATCGTAAGAATAGTAGTTGTTGTTGTAGCAGTAGGAGTAGCAGCACTAATAGTAGAAGTAGTAATTGTGGTAGTAGTAGTAGTAATAGCATTAGTAGTTGTTGTAGCAGCAACAACAGAAGTACTAATAGTAGTAGTAGGAGGAGGAGGAGGAGGAGGAGTAGTAGTACTAGTAGTATAAGCGGTAGCACTAGTGGTGGTGGTAGTAGTAGTCACTATAGTAGTAGTTGTTGTTGTTATAGTAGTCATAGCAGTAGTTGTATTAGTAGTAGCATTAGCCATAGTTGTAGCAGTAGCAACAGTAGTTGTTGTACTAATAGTAGTAGTAATAGTAGTAGTAATACTCGTTATAGAAGTAGTAGTAGCAGCAGTAGTAGTTGTTGTAGTTGTAGCGGTAACATCAGTAGCAGTAGTAGTAGTAGCATTAGTAGCAATAGTTGTAAAAGTAGTGGTAGCAGTAGCGGTAGTAGTATTAGCAATAGTAGTAATAGTAGTAGTAGCAATAGTCATAGTAGCAGCTCTAATTGTAGTAGTAGCAATAGTAGTAGTTGCAGATGTAGTAGCAATAGTGCAAGTAGCATTCGTAGTAGCAATAGTGGTAGTGGTTGGTGAAGTTGAGCAGCAGCAGCAGCAGTAGTTGTAGTAGTAGGCGGGGAAATAGTTTTAGTAGCAGTAGCAGCACAAGTAGTAGTCATAGTTGCAGTACATGTGGTAGTCGTTGTACTAGTTGTCGCAATAGTTGCTATGGCAACAGTTGTGCTAGTTGTAGTTTTAGTATTAGTAGTAGTAGTAGTAGCTAGAGAAGTAGTATAAGTAGTCGTACTAGTAGTAGTAGTAGGAGTAGAGCAGTAAAGGTCGTAGTAGCTGTAGTAGTAATAGGCATAGTAGTAGATGTAGTAGTAAGGGCAGTAGTAGCAGTAGTAGTAGTAGTGGTAGCAATGTTTACTGTGGCAGCAGTAGCAGTAGTATCAATAGTAGTAGTTGTCGAAGTAGTAGTAGTAGTATTAGTAGCGTAGCGCACAGGCGGCAAGCTCAATATAGCGCGGCATCTTCAGCATCTCCACGGTGAGCTCAGTGCATTGCGACATCTTTGGCATCTCCGCGCATGAGCTCAGCGCAGCACGGCATCTTCAGCATCAATGACGAGCTTAGCGGCCGCGACATCTCCAAGATGTTTAGGGTTTACTATTCTCAACTATTGATTCATTTTATTTGGTTGATCATAGGCATGATAACTGTAGTTTGTTACTGTTGGTTTGTTTTATTTAGTTAATCACGGGTATGATCACCGTAGTTGTTGCTACTACTTGATATGCTGATTGATTGATTAATTCTTTGTTAGCGGCAAGTGGATGGGCTTTATCGCTTATATATACTTAGTGCAAATTGCAAAGTTTGCAGACAATATCATTTGAGATTTTGTTGATATATTGGTGTTCAGCCATTGCAATACTATTGGTGTTACAATTACAGAGTTTTGTAGATTTATTTCTCTTTCAATTGCAGAGGCAAGAAATTTTCATATTGATAATTGATGTATCATAAATAATTAGATTTTCATGATGAGGTTTAAATTGAAATGAAAAAATTATCTTCTTGTATGTTTCTATTATTGGCTTAGAACATGGTGTTCGGTCTATCTGAATATTTTTGTCTACGGTTCCTGGAAGTTAATCTGTTAAAAATCTGTTAATTATATATTAAATTATGTATTTAATGATGTGTTAAAGTATGCATTATGTATTAAATTATTAAGTTATGTATTAAATTATGCATTATGTATTAAATTATGTATTTAATACATATTATGTATTATGTATTAATATTTTATGCAAAAATTATGTATTAAATTTAGAATGTAGAAATTAATGTGAAAATTAGCTAATAAATCAAGAAATAGGTTAGTAAACCCTAAACCCGAAAGCTTATATCCTAAATATAAAATTGTTTATTCAGGTGAAAATTAGTTAGTATTTAATTATTTGTTAATTAATTTATGTGAAACTAGAGTTTTTTTCCTTAATCATAGGTAAATTTTCTTCTGCCAACATTTGTTCTATTATTGCTACTGTTGTATTGCATATGGCTCCAAAGTAAAACACGCAAGGATCGCCTTGCGATGACAATATTGCATGGCAATACTGTAAATTAGTGGATGCAGAAAATCAGAAACTTTGTTGCAAATGGTGTGGTCATGTGCTTAGTTCTGGAATTACAAGATTAAAAGAGCATTTAGGAGGAGTCATCGGCTCAGTTCGCCAATATGAGAAAGTCTCGAATAATGTGAGACAAACATTTTGGGCAATAGTGCAAACCGAAAAAGAAAGTAGAAGAAAGGATAAGCCCAAAAGATCACGCTTTGAGCAAAAACTTGTCAACTGCTGTAATCTAGATCCTAGGCAAGTTTCTGGTGATGAAGATGATGATACTGAGGTTTAGGAAGTAATTCGAGATAGTCAAAGATTTTACGAGGAAACTCAAGGTGGTGATGGCACTTCCAAGATAGCTCGTGATTGCCAAACTACTAGTTTCTGAGAATGACGTATATAGCAACACACACTTGTCCCTTCAGGAGTAAGAGTGGATTTTCATCTTCGTGACATCGGATTTATAAATATTTCTCCAATTGACTCATTTCTATTGAAACTAAGAGATGATACTCAAATAAATTTGAGAACAACATCAACTAGTTTTCGAAAGGCAAAACATTGGTTGGGTAGGGCAGTATCTAATTTCTGTTTCTATAACCATGCCTCATTTCATTTAGTGGATGGCGGTTACTATGATGAAATGAGGTTGTAATAGGAGCAGCAGTAGTACAATAAGTAGTAGTAGTAGCAGAGTTCTAACACTAGTAAAAGTAATGGTAGTAGCGATAGTAGTAGTAGTAGCAATAGCAATAGTAGTAGTTGTAGTACTACTAGCAGTAGTAGTAGGAGTTGGAGATGTAATAGTAGTAGTTGAAATCACTATCGTAGGAGTTGTAGTAGTTATTGTAGCAGTAGCAGTAGCAGCAATAATAGTAGAAGTAGTAGTTGTGGTAGTATTAGTAGTAACAGTATTAGTAGTTGTTGTAGTAGCAACATCAGAAGTACTAGTAGTAGTAGCAATAGTAGTAGTATCTATAGTAGTGTTGTTGTTGTTATAGTAGTCGCAACAGCAGTTGTAGTAATAGTAGCATTAGCCGTAGTTGTAGCAGTAGCAGCAATAGTTGTAGTAGTAATAGTAGTAGTAGCGGTAGCAGTAGTAATAATAGTAGTAGTAGTAGTAATACCAGTAGAAGAAGTAGTAGTAGTTGTAGTAGTAGTGGTAGTATTTGTAGCAGTAGTTGTACTTGCAACAGTAGTAGTAGTAGCATTAGTAGTAGCAGTTGTGAAAGTAGTGGTAGTACTAGCTGTATAAATTTTAGCAGTAGTAGTAATAGTAGTAGTAGTAGTAGTCAGAGTAGCAGCTCTAATTGTAATAGTAGCAATAGTAGTAGTTTCAGTTGTAGTAGCAATAGTGCTAGTAGCATTTGTAGTAGCAGTAGTGGTCGGTGAAGTTGAGAGCAGCAGTAGCATTAGTTGTAGTAGTATGAAGGGAATTAGTTTTAGTAGCAATAGCAACACAAGTAGTAGTCATAGTTGCAGTACATGTGGTAGTCATTATACTCGTACTAGCAATAGTTGCAATGGCAGCAGATGTGCTAGTTGTAGTTTTGGTATTAGTAGTTGTAGTAGTTGGAGAAGTAGTATAAGTAGTCGTACTAGTAGTAGTAGTAGTAAGAGTAGGAGCTATAATGGTTGTAGTAGCTGTAGTAGTAAAAGCCATAGTAGTAGATGCTGCAATAGCGGCAGTAGTAGTAGCAGTATTTACTGTAGCAGCATTAGCAGTAGTATTGATAGTAGTAGTTGTCGAAGTCGTAGTAGGAGTAGTATCTGTTGTACTAGTAATAGTTGTAGTACTAGTAGTAGCGATGGTAGCTGTAGTAGTAGTTATAGTAGTAGTAGTGGCAAAAGTAGTAGTAAAAGTAGTAGTAGTAATAGTAGTAGTATCAGTAGCAGTTGTAGTTGTAGGGATAGTAGTAACAAAAGTAGTTATTGTTAGAGGAGTAGTTGTAGTAGCAGTAGAAGTAGCAGTAGTTGCTCTAGTGTAGTAGCAGTAGTAATAGTAGCAATAGTAGAACTGCTAGTAATAGTAGCAGCAGTAGTAGTACTAGTAGTAGGAGAAGAAATTCTAGTAGTAGTAACAATACTAGTAGCAGTAACAGTACTAGTAGTAGGAGAAGTAGTTCTAGTAGCAGTAACAATACTAGTAGCATAAGTAATAGTTGCAGTAGCAGTAGTAGTAGCCGAAGTAGTAGTTATTGTAGAAGTAGCAGTGGTAGCGGAAGTAGTTGTAGTAGTAGCTATAATCGTAGTATCAGTAGCAGTAGCAACTATAGTTGTTATAGTAGTAGTAGGAGAAGTAGTCATTGTTGCAATAGAGATCGTAGCGGTAGTAGCAATAGCAACAACAATAGTAGTAGCAGCAGCAGTAGTAGCAAAAGTAGCAATAGTCGTAGAAGTAGCAAATGTAGCAGTAGTAGTAGTAGCAATAGCTGTAGTAGTAATTGTAACAGTAGTAGTAGGAGAAGCAGAAGTAGGAGTAGTAGTAGTAGCAATAGGAGTAGTAGGAGTAGTCGTAGTAATAATTGGAGCAATATTACTTGTAGTAGTTGTAGTAGCAGTTATACTGGTAGTAGTAGCAGTAGTAGCAGTAGTAGCTGAAGCAGCTATAGTAGTAGTAGGAGCAATACCAATAGTGGTTAGAGTAGCATTTGTAGTAGTAGTAGTTAGTAGTAGAAGTAGTAGTAGTTGTTGTTGCTGCAGTATCATTAGCAAAAGTAATAGTAGTAATAACACTAGCAGGAGTAGTAGTCGCAGTAGTAGCAATAGTTGCAGTACAAGTAGTCGAAGGAGTAGCAGAAGTAGTAGTAGTAGCAGTAGTAATAGTTATAGTAGTAGCAGTAGTAGTTGCCATTGAAGTAGTTGTAGTAGTATTTGTAGAAGTTGCAATCCTAGTAGTACTAGCAGAAGGAGCAGTAGTAGGAGTAGCGATAGTATTAGTTTTAGTAGTCATAGTATTAGTAGTAGCATTAGTATTAGTAGCTGTTGGAGATGTAGCAGTAGTAGTAATAGCAGTAGCAAAAAAATAGGGGTAGTTGTAGTAGTAGGAGTAGGAGTTAAAGTAGTCTTAACAAAAATAGTAGTAGTAGCAGTTGTAGTAGTAGTAGTCAGAGCAGTAGCAGTACTAGTTGGGGTAGCAGCAATAGCAGTAGCAGTAGTAGTTGTAGTGGAAGTAGTAATAGTAGCAGTAGTAGCATTAGCGATAATAGTTATAGAAGTAGTAGTTGCAGCTATTGTAGTTTGGGTAGTATTAGTAGTAGTAGCATTATCAACAGAATGAGTAGTTGTACTCGGAGTAGTAGATGTAGCAGAAGTAGCAGCGACAACAATAGTTGTAGGAGAAGCAGTAGTAGTAGAAATAGTTATAGTAGTAGTAGTAGTAATAATAGTAGTAGCAGTTGTAGTAGAAGACGTAGTAGTGGTTGTAGTATCAGTAGTTGTAGCAGTAGTAGCAATAGAAGCAATAGTAGGAGCAGTAGTTATAGTAGTAGTAGCAGTAAAAGTAATAGTAGGAGCAGTGGTATTAGTAGTAGGAGTAGCAACTACAGCAATTGTAGTGGATCTAGTAATAGTACCAGTAGCAGTAGAAGTATCAGTGGTGGCAGTAGTGGTTGAAGTAAAAGTAGGAGTAGTAGTACAGTAGAAGCAGTAGCAGTAGTAGTAGTGATTGGAGCAGTAGCAGTAGTAGAAACAAAAGTAGTTGTAAGAATAGTAGTTTTAGTAGTAGTAGAAGTAGTAGTAGGAATAGTAGTAGTGGCAGAAGTCGCAGAAATAGTAACTTTTGTAGCAATTGCGGTAGTAGGAGCATCAATAGTAGTAGGAGTAGTAGCAGAAGTAGTAGTAGTAGTAGTAGTGGTGGTTGTAGTAGTAGTTATAGTAGGAGTAGAAGGAGTAGGAGTGGCAGAAATAGTGGTAGTCGTAGTATTAGTAGTAGTAGTAGTAGTAATAGCAGCAACAGCAGTAGTAGCAGTAATAGTAGTACTACTTGTTGTAGTAGCAGTAGTAGTAGTCGTAGTAGTAGGAGCAATTGTTGGAGGAGTAGGAGCAGTAGTTGTAGTAATAGTAGTAGTAGTAATAGTAGCAGTAGTTTTTGTAGTAGCAGCAGTAGCGGTAGAGGTAGTAGTTGTGGTAGTCGTAGTAGCAGTAGTAATAGTAGTATTTGTGGTAGAAGCATTGGTAGTAGTAGTAGTAGTAGTAGTAGTAGTAGTAGTAGTAGTAGCAGTAGTAGTAGTAGTAGTGAAGTAGTAGTAGCAACAGCAGCAGCAGTAGTGGGAGTTGTTGTTGTTGTTGTTGTTGTATTAGTAGTAGTAGCAACATCTGCAATAGAAGTAGTAGTAGTAGTAGTAGTACTAGTAGTAGTTCGAGCAGCAACAGTAGTGGGAGTAGTACTTGTTGTAACAGTAGTAGTAGTAGTAGTAGAAGTAGAAGAAGATGAAGAAGAAGAAGAAGAAGAAGAAGAAGTACTAGTAGTAGGCATGTTAGGAGTAGTAGTAGGAGTAGTGGTAGTAGTAGTAGTAGTGATAGTAGTAGAGCGTGTAGTAGTAGTAGCAACAGCAGTAGCAGCAGAAGTAGCAGTAATAGTAGTACTACTTTTTTGTTGTAGAAGTAGTAGTAGTTGTAGTAGTAGTAGCAGTTGTGGGAGAAGGAGTAGGAGTAGTAGTTGTAGTAATAGTCATAGTAATAGTAGTAGTAGTTGTTGTTGTAGTAGTAGTAGCAGTAGGAGTAGTAGATGTGGTACTTGTAGTAGTAGTAGTAATAGTAGTATTCGTGTTAGTCGCATTAGTAGTAATATCAGTAGTATTATTAGTAGTGGTGGAGGAGTAGTAGTTGTTGTTGTTGTTGTAGTAGTAGTTGTAGTAGTAGTAGCATATGTAATAATTGTAGTAGTAGTAGTCGTAGTTCGAGTAGCAATAGTAGTAGGAGTAGTACTTATTGTAGCAGTAGTATTAGTAGTAGTAGAAGTAGTAATAGTAGGCGTGTTAGGAGTAGTAGAACGAGTAGTGGTAGTAGTAGTAGTACTAGAAGTAGTAGTAGTGGGTGTAGTAGTAGTAGCAGTAGCAACAGCAGTAGTAGCAGTAATAGTAGTACTACTTGTTGTAGTAGCAGTAGTAGTAGTCTAGTGGTACAAGCAGTTTCGGGAGGAGTAGTAGTAATGGTAGTAATAGTGATAGTTTTTGTTATAGTAGCAGCAATAGCAGTAAGAGTAGTAGTTGTGGTAGTAGCAGTAGTAGTAGTAAAAGTAAAATTAGTAGTAGTAGTATTCATTGTCGTATTAGTAGTAGTGGAGGAGTTATAGTAGCAGTAGTACTAGTGGTTGTGGTAGTGGCAACAATAGTAGTTGAGGTAGATAGTCCTACTAGTAGTAGTAGTAGTTCTTGTTGTTGTAGTGATAATCATAGCAGGAGTTGGAGTTGCAGCAGTACTTGGAGTTGTCATAGCTGGAGTAGTGGTAGTAGTACTACTTGCATTGGGAGTCATATTAGGAGTAGTAATAGGTGTAGTTGAAGGCATAGTAGTAGTAATAGCAGTAGTAGCAGCAGTTGTAGTGGCAATAGTCGTACTAGGTGTAGTTGTAGTAGCAGTAGTAGTAGCAAAAGTAGTTGTAGTAGCTGCAACAGTGGTACTAGTAGTAGCAATAATTGGAGTAGTTGCAGTAGTGTTAGTTGTAGTAGCAGTAGAAGTAGAAGTAGTAAATATACCAACAATACCAGTAGTAGTACTAATGGTAGCAGTAGTAGTTGTTGTAGTAGTGGTAGTAGTAGTTGTAGTAGTAATAATAATGGTTGCATTAGCAATAGTTTTTGTAGTAATAGTTGTAGTAGTT
Source organism: Trichopus zeylanicus subsp. travancoricus (assembly GCA_005019695.1). Lineage (NCBI taxonomy): Eukaryota > Viridiplantae > Streptophyta > Magnoliopsida > Dioscoreales > Dioscoreaceae > Trichopus > Trichopus zeylanicus. The sequence continues at coordinate 146,679 of RXID01017579.1, read as the reverse complement.
TAGTAATAGTAGTTGTTGTAGTGGTAGTAGTAGTTGTAGTAGTAATAATAATAGTTGCATTAGCAACTATTGTTGTAGTAGTAGTTGTAGTAGTTTAGTAATAGTAGTAGTAGGAGTAGCAACACTAGAAGGTATTGGAGAAGGAGAAGGAGTAGTAGTCGGTGTAATAGTTGTTATAGTTGTAGTCATTGCTAATGTAGTTGTAATAGTAGTACCGGTAGTAGTAGTGGTAGTAGTAGTAGGTGTAATAGTTGTTGTTGTAGTAGTAGTAGTAGTAGTAGTTGTTGTTGTTGTTATTGTAGGAGTAGCAGTAGCAGTGGTTGTTGTTGTTGTAATAGTAGTTGTAGTCATAGTTGTCATAGTAGTAGTAGTGGTAGATGGAGTAGTAGCAGTAGCTGTAGTAGTAGTAGTGGTGGTGGTGGTAGTGGAAGTAGTAGTCGGAGTGTTAGGAGTAGTAACAATAGTAATGGTGATCGTAGTAGCCATTCTAGTTGCTGTAGTAATTATCGTAGCACTTCTATTATTGGAAGTAGTGGGAGTTGTACGGTAGTAGTCATCATAGTTGTAGTGGCAGAAGTAGTAGTAGAAGTAGAAGCAATAGTAGGAGTAGCAGTGGTTGTAATAGTGGTTATAGTAGCAATAGTAGTAGTACATGTAGTAGTAGTAGTAGAAATAGTAGTAGTTGTTGCAATAGTAGTAGTCTAAGTGTTTAGAGTTTTAGTGGTAGTGGTGGTGGTGGTAGTAGTAGTAGTTGCCATAGTAGTAGTTGTAGAAGTGGTCGCAATAGTAGTCAGAGTAGAAGTAGTAGTAGGAGTTGTAGTAGTAGACATCATAGTAGTTCTAGCTATTAAAGTAGTAGTAATAGTTGAAGAAGAAGAAATAGTAGTCGTAGTAGTAGTACTACTAGTAGTACTAGTAGTTGTAGTAGTTTTTGTAGTAGTAGTCGAAGCAGTGGTAGAATTAGCAGTAGTTGCTGTACTAGTAGCAGTAGTAGTAGTAGGAGTGTTAGGAGGCGGAGGAGTAGTAGTAATAGTAGTAGTAGTAGCAATAGTAGTAGTCGTAGAAGTGGGTGCTGTAGTAGTTGGATTAGAAGTAGCAGTAGGAGTTATAGTAGTAGTAGTCATAGTAGTTGTAGCAGCAGAAGTTGTAGTAGTTGTAGTTAGTAGTATTAGTTGCAGAAGAAGTACTAGTAGTAGTTGTAGTGTTAGTAGTAGTATTACTTATAGAAGAAGTAATAGAAGTAATGGTAGTAGTTGTAGTACTAGTAGTAGTAGTAATAGAAGTTATAATAGTAATAGTTGTTCCAATAGGAGTACCAGTAGCAGCTGGAGTACTAGTAGTAGTTGCAATTGCAGTATTGGTAGTGCTAATAGTAGTAGTAGTACTAGTAGCAGAAGTAGTACTGGTAGAAGTAGTAGTAGTAGTGGTCGTTGTAGTAGTTGTAGTCGTAGTAGTATTTGTAGTAGTAGTTTGAATAGTCACAGTAGAAGGAGTAGTAGTAAGAGTAGCTATAGTAGTAGTAGAATTAATAGAAGTAGTAGTAGTTTTAGTAGAAGCAATGTTAGTAGCAATAGTAGCAGTAGTAGTAGTAGTAGCATTAATAGCAGCAACATCAACAGTAGTAGCAGTGGTAGTAGTTGCAGCAATAGTAGTAATAGTTGTAGTTGTAGTAGTAGTAATACTGGTAGTATTAGTAGTAGTAGTAATAATAGTAGTAGCAGTAGTAGCAGATATAATTGTTGTAGTAGTTAATATAGTAGTAGTAGTTTGAGTGGCAACAGTAGTAGGAGTAGAACTTGTTGTAACAGTAGTAGTAGTTGTTGTTGTCGCCATAGTAGTAGTAGTAGTACTACTAGTAGTAGTAAGGGTTGTAGTTGTCATTGTCATCGTATTTGTAGTCGCACATGTTGAGTAGTAGTTGTTGTTGTAGCTGTAGTAGTAGCAGTAGTAGTAGTTGGAGGAGGAGGAGCAGGATTAGTAGTTTCACTAGTAGTAGTCATAGTAGTATTAGTAGTAAAGATGTAGTAGTAGTAGTAATAGAAGTGGAAGTAGTAGAAGTAATTGTAGTAGGCGTTGTTGTAGAAGCTAGAATAGTTGTAGTAGTAGTAGTAAGAGTAGTAGTCATTGTAGGAGTAGTAGAAGTTGTAGTAGTTATAGTAGTAGGAGTATTAGTCAGAGTAGTAGTAGTAGCAGTTGGAGTAGTAGTAGGATTATGTGGTGTAGTATAGCAGCTATATTGTTAGTAATAATATTTATACTTGTAAGAGTAGTGGTCGTACTAGTCAAATTAGTTTTAGTAGTAGTGTACTCGTAGCAACAATAGTAGGAGTAGTTGCAATAGTGGCAGTAGTAGTAGCCATAGCAGTAGTCATAGTAGGATAAGATGTGGTTGTAGTAGTAGTAGTGGAAGCAGTAGTAGCAGTAGTAACAGAAGTAGTAGTGGTCACAATAGAAGTAGTAGTAGTTGTTGTAGTAGTAGTATTAGTAAAAGCAGTATTAGCAGTAGTAGGAGAAGTAGTATTAGTTGTAGTAGTAGTTTGAGTAGTAGTAGGGGTAATAGTAGTCGTAGTAGAAGTAGGAGCAGTGGTAGTAATAGCAATCGTAGTAGTAGTAAGAGTAGTAGTAATTTCAGTAGGAGTGATTATAAGAGGAGCAATACATGTAGTAGGAGCAGCAGTAGTAATAGTAGATAGAGTAGAAGTAGCAGTAGGTGAAGTAGTAGTAGTAGTAGGAGTAATAGGAGCAGTAGCAGTAGCAGAAGTAGTAATAGGAGCAGCAAAAGAAGAAGTAGTAATATTAGCAATAGGAGTACTAGCTGTAATAGTAGTAGTAGAAGTTGTAGTAGCAGTTGTTGTTGTATTAATACTAGTAGTAGCAGTAGTAGTACTAATAGTTGTAGTAGTAATAATTGTAGTCGTAGTAGGAGTAGTAGAAGTAATAGTAGTAATAGTAGTAATAGTGGTAGTTGTAAATGGAGTATTAGGGGAAGTAGTGGTATTAGTTCTAGTAGTCATAGTATTAATAGTAGTAGTGGTGGTGGTGGTACTAGTAGTAATAGTTGTTGTTGCAGATGTAGTAGTAGCGATAGTAGAAGTAGTAGCAGAAGTAGTTGTGGTCTTAGTTGTGGTAGGAGTAGTAGAAGTAGTAGCAGTTGTAGGAGGAGGAGGAGGAGTAGCAGTAGCTGCAGTAGTAGTAGTGGTAGTAGCAGTAGTGGCAAAAGTAGTAGTACTAGTAGTAGATGTAACAATAGTAGTAGTAGTAGTAATAGTTGTAGTACTGGTAGTAGTAGAAGTGTGGTAGCAATAGTAGGACTACTAGTAGTAGTAGTCATAGTCGTAGTAGTAGTAGTAGTAATAATACTAGTGGTAGTAGAAGTTACAATAGTAGTAGTTGCGGCAGTAGGGATAGTAGTGATAGATTATTCGAAGTAGTAGTAGTCGGAGTATTTGTAGTTATAGTAGTAGTAGGAGGAGGAGTAGTAGTAGCTGACAGAGTTGTAGGAATAGCAGTTGGAGTAGTAGTATTATTTGAAGCAGTGGTAGCTGTTTTCTTAGTAGTAATAATTTTAGTTGTAGGAGTAGTAGTGGTACTAGTCGAAGTAGTTGTAGTAGTAGTGTAGTTGTAGCAGTAGTAGTAGTAAGACTTGTAGTTGCTGTTGTAGTAGTAGTAGCCATAGTAGTAGTAGTAGAAGTAGTAGTGGTCATAGTAGTTGTAGTAGTGGTAGCAGTGGTAGAGGTAGCAATAATCGCCATAGTAGTACTAGAACCAATAGTAGTAGTAGCTGTCGTAGTACTAGTAGTAGTAGTGGTAGTAGTAGTAGAGGTAGTAGTGGTCATAGTAGTAGTAGTAGTTGTAGTAATAGTAGTTGTAGTGGTAGTATTGGTAATTGTAGTAGTAGTAGTAATAGTAGTAGTAGTAGTTGTTGTTGTTGTTGTTGTAGTAGTAGTTGTAGTAGTGGTAATTGTTGTAGTAGTAGTAGTAGGAGAAGTGGTACTAGTGGTCATAGTAATAGTAGTCGTCGTGGTGGTGTTAGTAAAAGTATTATTATTATTAGTATTATTATTATTATTAGTAGTAGTAGTACTAGTAGTAGTACTAGTAGTAGAGGTTGTTGTTGTTAATGTTGTTGTTGTTGTTGTCGTAGTAGTAGTAGCAGCAGCAGCAGTAGTAGTTATAATAATAGTAGTTGTAGTAGCAGTAATAATTGTATTAGCAGTTGTTGTTGTTGTTGTTGTAGTAGTAGGAGTAGGAGTAGCAGCAGTAGTAGCGAGAGCTGGAGTAAGAGGAGTAGTAGCAGTAGTACTTGTCATTTTGGTAGTAGTCGAAGGAGTGGGAGTCGGAGTAGGAGTAGGAGTAGAAGTAGTTGTAGGACTCATAGTAGTTGGAGTAGTGGGAGTAGTAGTACTAGTAATAGTAGTAGTAGCGGTAGTGGGAGTCGTAGTCGGAGTAGTAGAAGTAGTACTAGTGGTATTAGTTGTAGCAACTGCGATAGATGTAGTAGTAGTAGTTGTTGTTGTTGTAGTAGTAGTAATAGTTGTATTAGCAGTAGTAGTAGTTGTTGTTGTTGTTGTAGTAGTAGGAGTAGGAGTAGCAGCAATAGTAGCGGGAGCAGGAGTATGAGGAGTAGTAGCAATAGTACTTGTTGTTGTGGTAGTAGTCGGAGGAGTGGGAGTAGGAGTAGGAGTAGGAGTAGTTGCAGGACTCATAGTAGTTGGAGTAGTGAGAGTAGTAGTACTAGTAATAGTAGTAGTATCGGTAGTGGGAGTGGGAGTTGAGTAGTAGAAGTAGTACTAGTAGTATTAGTTGTAGCAACTGCAACATATGCAGTAGTAGTAGTAGTAGTAGTTGATGTACTGGCAGCAGCAGTAGTAGTAGTCGTAGGAGGAGTAGTAGTATTAGAAGTAACAATAATAGTAGTAGTAGTTAGAGTTGGAATAGAAGTAACAGTAGGAGTTGTAGTAGTAGTAGTAGTACGAGTAGGAGTTGTAATTCTAGTAGTCGCAAGTGTAGCAGTTGTAGTTGTACTATTATGGGGAGGAGTAGTAGTTGTAGTAGTAGTAGGAGTAGGAGTCCTAGTTGTTATCGTGGTAGTAGTAGTTGCAATTGTAGCAGCATTTGTAGTTGTAATAGTAGTAGAAGTAAGTGTAGTAGTAGTAGTGGTAGCTGTAGCTGTAGTAGTTGTAGTACTAGTAGGAGTATGGGGCATAGTAGGGGTAATGACAATAGTAGTAGTTGTAGTTGGAGTAGTAGTAGTAGGGGCATTAGGAGGAAAAGTATTAGGAATAGTAGTACAATAATAGTAGTTGTAGTTGTTGTACTAGTTATAGTAGTATTGGGATATGTAGTAGTAGTTGTTGTAGCAGTAGTGGTGGTAGTGGTAGTGGTAGTAGGAGTAGGGGTAGTAGTAGTAGTAATATAGTAGCAGAAGTAGCAATAATTGCAGTAGTAGTAGTGCTAGTAGTTGTAGCAATAGCAATAGCTGTAGTAGTAGGAACAGTACTAATCGTAGTTGTAATAGGAGAAGTTGTCTTTGTAGTTGTAGTAGTACTAGTAGTAGTAGTAGCAATACTTGTAGCAATAATTGTAGTAGAAGTCGTAGTTGTTGTAGAAGTTGTAGAAGTAGAAGTAGTAGTAGGAGTTGTAGTAGGATTAGGAGTTCGAGTAGGAGTAGTTATAGTAGTAGTTGCCGTAGTAGTAGTTGTCGTAGTAGTAGTAGCCGTAGTAGTAGTAGCAATGGTAATTGTAGTAGAAGTAGGAGTAATAGTAGTTGTTGTAGTTGAAATAGTCGTAGTAGTAGTTGTAGTAGTAGTAGTAGTTATAGTAGTAGTAGTACTTATTGTAGCAATAGTATTAGAAGTCATAGTAGAAGTAGTAGCTACTATAGTAATAGCAATAGGAGAAGTTGTAAGAGTTGCTATAGTAGTAGTAGGAGTAATAGTAGGAATAGGAGTAGAAGTAGTAGTAGAAGCAATAATAATACTAGTTGTAGTAGAACTACCAGTAAGACTAGTAGGAGTAGTAGTAGCAGTAGTAGTTGTGGTATTAGCAGTAGCAGAAGTAGTAATAGCAATAGTAGTAGTAGTAATAGTAGTAGTAGTAATAATAATAGGATTGGAGATAATTATAGTTTTGAGTAGGAGTTGTTGTAGTAGTAGTGGTAATTGTGGTACTTGTTGTAGGAACATTAGGAGTAGCAGTGGTAGTAGCAGCAGTAGTAATTGTTGTTGTTATTGTAGTCGTATTACTAGTGGTAGTCGTTGTAGTAGTAATAGTAGTTGTTGTAGTCCTAGTAGTAGTAGTAGCTGTTGTAGTTGCAGCAATAGTAGCCATAGTAGTAGTAGTAGTAGTAGTTGTTGTTGTTGTTGTTGTTGTTGTTCTTGTAGTAGTAGTCAAAGTAGAAGTAGTAATAGGAGTAGTAGTAGTATTAGTTGTAGTAGCAACAGTAGTAGTAGTCGCAGTAGTAGTAGTGCTAGTTGTAGTAGGAGGAGGAGGAACAACAATAGTTGTAGTAGTCATAGTTGTTGTAGTGGTAGTAGTGGTAGTACCAATAATGGCAGTAGTGCTAGTAGTAGTAGTAGCAGCAACAACAACAACAGCAGTAGGAGTAGTTGTAGTAGTACTAGCATTAGTAGTAGTGGTAGTAATAATTGTATTAGTACTAGTAGCTGTAGTAGTAGCAAGAGTAGTAGGAAGAGTAGTAGGAGTTGTAGTAATAGTACTAGTAATAGGTGTTGTTGTTGTAGTAGTAATAGTAATAGTTGTTGTTGTAGTAGTATTACTATTAGTAATAGAAATTGTTGTTGGAGTAGTAGTAGCACTGGCAATAGTAGTTGTAGTTGTAGCAGTAGTAGTACTAGTAGTTGTAGGAGTAGTAGTTGTGGTTGTTGTTGTTGTTTTTGTAGTTGTCATAGTAGTCATTGTAGTAGTAGTAGCACAAGTGGTAATAGTATTGGAAGTAGTCGTCATAGTAGTAGTACCAGTAGCAATTGCAATAGTAGTAGTAGGTGTAGTTGTTGTAGTATTAATAGTAGAATTTCTAGTAGTAGGAGTAGCAGGAGGAGTAGTAGAAGCTGTAGGAGTAGTAGTTGTTGTAGTGGTAGTAGTTGTGTTGTATTAGTAGTAGTAGTTGTTGTAGCAGTAAGAGTAGTAGGAGTAGTAGGAGTTGTCGCAGTAGTGGTATTAGTAGTTGTAGTTGGAGTAGTGGTAGTAGCAATATTTGTAGTTGTTGTTGTAGTAGTAGTAGTCATAGAAGTACTAGTGATAGTAGTTGTTGTTGTAGTGGTCGTGGCAGTAGTAATAGTTGTAGGAGTAGAAGTAGGATTCGTCGGAGTTGCAGCAGCAGCAACAATTGTAGCTATAGTAACAATAGTTATTATCGTAATAGTAGTTGTAGTAGTGTGGTAGTAGTAGTTATAGCAGTAGCAGTAGTGGAAGTAGTTGAAGCAGTTGTAGTAATTGCAACAGTAAAAGCAGCACCAAAAATAGTAGGAGCTGTAGTAGTAGTCATAGTAATGGTAGCAATTGTAGTGGTAGTAGTAGTGTTAGTAGTAGTGGCAGTATTCGTAGTAGCAATAGCAGCAGTAATTGGACTAGTAGTTGTTGTAGTAGTTATAATATCAGTAGTATTAGAATAAGTAGTGGCAGTACTAATTGTAGTACAAGTATAATTAGCTATAATAGAGTAACAAGAACAGTAGTCATAGTAGTAGTAGCAGCAATAGCAGCAGTAGTAGAATTAGTACAAGTAGTCATTGTAGTAGTAGTAGGAGGAGTAGTAATAGTAGCAATAGTAGTCATTATAGTATCAGTAGCGTAATAGAAGGAGCAGTAGTTGTGGCAGCAGTGATAGTAGTAGGAGAAGTAGTAGAAGTAGCAGTAGTCATAGTCGTAGTCATAGTAGCAGTAGTTGTAGCAGTAGTCATAGTGGTAGTAATAGCAGTACTATTAGTAATAGTCGCAGTTGTAGCAGTAGTAGTAGCTGTAGTATTATTAGTAGCATTAGTAGTAGTAGAGTAGCAACAAAACTAGTTCCAGTTGTAGTAGCTATAGTAGTAGTAGTAGTAGCAATGTTAGTAGCAGTATTACCAGTATTATTGGCAGTAGTAGCAACAACAGTAATAGTAGTAGTACTAGTACTAGTACTAGTAGTAGCAGCAGCAGTAGTATTTGTAGCAGCAATAGTAGTAGTAGGAATACTCGTGGCACTAGCATTAGTAGTCGTAGTAGCAGTAGTAGTAGTATTGGCTATAGTAGTACTTGTAGTAATAATAGAAGAAGCAGTACTAGCAGGAGCAATAGTAGTAGCAGTAGGAATACTTGTACCATTAGCTGTAGCAGTCGTAGTAGCAGTAGTATTAGTATTAGCTATTGTAGTAGTTGTATCAGTAATAGAAGAAGCAGTACTAACAGTACTAGCAGGGGGAGGAGGAGGAGTAGTAGTCCTAGTCCTAGTAGTAGTTATTGTAGTGGTAGGAGTAGTAGCAGTAGTTGAAGTGGTGGTAGTTGCAGTAGCAAGAGTAGAAGTAGTAGTAGTAGCAATCGTAGTGGCAGTAGTAGTAGTAGTATTAGCTATAGTAGAAATAATAGCAGTAGTAATTGTATTAGCAGCAGTAGTAGTAGCAGTAGTTGTAGGAGTAGTAGGAGTAGGAGGAGGAGGAGGAGGAGGAGTAGTAGTAGTCATTGTAGGAGCAGTAGTACTAGTTGTTGTAATAGTAGCTGTAGTAGCAGTAGCAGTAGTGGCAGTAGTTGAACTAGAAATAGTAGCAGTAGGAGTTGTAGTAGCATTGGTAGTAGTATTAGCTGTAGTAGTAGCAGTAGGTGTAGTTGTGGTAGCAATGGTAGCCCAAGTAGTTGTAGTAGTAGTACTAGCAGTCGTAGTAGCATTAGTAGTAGTAGCAACAGTAGTAATAGAAGCAGTGGTATTAGTAGTAGCAGTAGTAATAGCAGTAGCAACAGTAGTAATAGTAGTAGTAGCAGTAGTTATTGTACTAGGAGCAATAGCAGCAGGAAAGGTAGTTGGAGCAATAGCAGTAGTAGCACTAGTAGTGGTAGCAATAGTAGTAGCAGAAGTAATTGTTGTAATAGTAGCAGTAGTAGTTGCAACAGTAGTAGTTGTAACAATAGCAGTAGTAGTTGAAGTTGCATTGGTAGTAACAGTAGGGTTAGTTGTAGTAGTAGCAGCAGTAGTAGAAGTAGTTATAGTAGTAGTAGTAGTATTACTAGTAGTAGTAGTAGTTGGATTAGTAGGAGTTGACGAAGGATTAGCAACCGTAGCAGTAGTAGCAGAAGTAGCTATAGTTGTATTTGTGGTAGTAGTAGTATCAGGTGTAGCAGTAGTATTTGTAGTAGTAGTAATAGCAATAGGAATAGTAGTAGCAATAGTTGCACTAACAGTAGCAGTAGTAGCAATAATTGTAATAGAAGTAGTAGGAATAGTAGCTGTAGCAGTAGTAGTAGCAGAAGTAGTAGTAACAATAGAAGTGGTAGTTGTAGTAGTATTATTAACAATAGTAGCAGTAGCAGCAGCAGTAGTAGTTGTTGTTGTTCTAGTAGTATTAGTTACAGTAGATGTAGCAAAAGTAGTAGTTGTTGTGATAGTATTAGTAGAAGATGTAGCAATAGTAGCTATAGTTGTTGTAGCAGTCGCAGTAGTAGCAGTAGCCGTAGGAGCAGTAGCTGAGCAGTAGTTGTAGTAGTAGTAGCAGCAGTAGAAGTAGCATTAGTTGTGGTAGCAATAGTTGAAGTAGTAGTAGGAGTAGCAAATGCAATATTTGCAATAGCAGTATTAGTACAAGCAATAGCAGCAGCCACAAAAGTAGTAGCCACAGTAGTCGTAGCCATAATAGTAGAAGGCATAGTAGTAGTGGCTGCTATAGTATTAGCAGCAGTAGAAGTTGTAGGAGTAGCAGTAGCAATTGTAGCAATAGCATTAGTAGCACTAGTGGCACTAGTAGTCATAGAAGAAGCAGTAGTAGGATTAGCAATAGTATTAATAGCAGGAGCAGCAGCAACAACAGCAGCAATAGTAGCAATAGTAGTAATAGTAGAAGTAATAGCAGTAACAGTAGTGGCGGTATTAGTAGTAGTCATAGCAGTAGCAGTTGTTGTACTAGTAGTTGTAACTATTGTAGCTATAGTTGCAATAGTTGTTGTAGAAGTACTAGTAATTATCGTAGTTGTAGTTGCAATAGTTGTAGTAGCAGAACTAGTAGTTATCATAGTTGTAGTTGTAGTAGTAATACTAGTAATTATTGTAGTTGTGACAGTAGTCACAGTAGTAGTAGCAATAGCAGTAGCATAAGTAATAGCGAAGAAGTAGCAAAATTAGTAGTATTAGTAGTTATAGTAGTAGTAGCAGAAGTGGCAGTAGTTGAAGCAGAAGTAGTAGCAGAAATAGTTGCAGTTGTTGCAGCAGTAGCAGTAGCACTAGTAGCAGTTGTAGCAGTATCAGCAGCAGCAGCAGTAACAGTTGTAGTAGTAGCTGCAGCAGTAGTAGTAGAAGGAGTAGCCGCAGTAGTAGTGGTAGTAGTAGCAGCCAGAGCGGCAGTAGTAGTAGTAGTAGTAGTAGTAGTAGTGGAAGTAGCCGTAGTAGTAGTAGTAGCAGCACTCATAGCGAGAGCAGTACTAGTAGCCGTAGTAGCTGGAGTAATAGTAGTAGAAGTTGGAGTAGTACTAGTAGTACTAGTAGTAGTTGCTTTGGTAGTAGCAGTAGTAGTAGTTGCAGTACTAGTAGTAGAAGTAATAGTAGTAGTATTAGTAGCCGTAGTGGCAGTAGAAGCAACAACAACAGTAGTACTAGTAGTAATAGTAGTAGTAGTCATTGTTGTTGTTGTAGCAATAATGCTAGTAGTAGTTGTAGCAGTTGTTGTAGTCAGAATAGTAGTACCGCAGAAGTCAAAGTTGTAGTTGTTGTAGCAGTAGCAACAGTAGTGGTAGTAACAAAAGCAACAGTAATAGTCTTGGTATTAGTAGTTGTAGGGGTGGTAGCAACAGTTGTGGTAGTAGCAGTAGTAGAATTATTAGTAGTAGTTGTTGCTGTGGTAGTAGTTATAGTGGAAGCCTATTTTCAGTAGTAGTCGTAGTAGCTACAGTAGCAATAGTACCAACAACAGCAACAGTAGTAGTAGCAATTTTAGTTGTCGTAGTAGTAGTCGCAGTAGTAATAGTAGTGTCAGTAGTAGTTTAAGTAGATGTAGAAGTAGCAATAGTAGTAGTAGTCACACTGGTAGTAGTAGCAGTGGTGGTAGTAGTAACTGGAGCAACAACAGTAGTAGGTGTAATACCAGTAGTAGGAGTAGCAGTAGTAGCAGTGGTAGTAGTAGCAGTCATAGTAGTAGTAGTAGAAGGAGTAGTTGTAGTAGTTGTAGTCGTAGTAGTGGAAGTATTTGTAGTTGCAGTAGTAGTAATAGTAGTAGTAGAATTAATAGTAGTAGCAGCAGTAGTAACAGTTGTAATAAAAATAATAGTAGCAGCAGTAGTTGTTGTTGTAGTAGTAGTAATAGCAGTAGTAGTTGTACCAATGGTAGTAATAGTAGTAGTTGTTGTTATAGTAGTATAGTAACAGTAGTAGTAGTTGTTGTTGTTGTTGTAGCAGCAGAAATAGTAGCAAAAGTAGCAGTGGCAAGAGTAGTAGTTGTTGTTGTAGTAGCTGTATTAACTGTAGTAGCTGAAGTAGTAGTAGTTTTAGGAGTAGTAGCAATTGTAGCAGTAGCTATAGCAGTAGCAGCAATTGTTGCAGCTGCAGTAGTAGTAGTATGGAGCAATTGTAGCTGTAGTTGCAGCAGTAATAGTAGCCGTTGTCGTTACAAAAGCAGTAATAGTAGTTGTAACAATGATAGACGTCGCAGAAGTAGTCGCAGTAGGAGAAGTAGTAGTAGTTGTTGTTGTAGGAGGAGAAGTAGTAGTAGTAGTAATAATAGTAGTCACAATAGTAGTAGTTGCAGTAGTAGTAGCAATGGTAGTAGTTGTGATAGTAGTAGCTGTAGAAGAAGTTGTATTAGTCATAGCTGCAGTAGCAGTAGTAGCAGTAAAAGTAGTAGTAGTAATAGTAGTAGTAATAGTCGTAGTAGTAGAGACAATAGTAGCAATAAAAGTTGGATTCTTAGTAGCAGCACCAGTGGAAGTAGGACTAGCAGTTGTCATTGTAGAACTAGTTGTAGTAGTAGTTATTGTTGTTGTAGTAGCAGTAGTAGCAGCAGTAGCAACAGCAGTAATAGTAGTAGTTGTTGTTGTTGTTGTAGTAGTCATAGTTGTTGTTGTTGTAGTTGTAGTAGTAATAGTAGTATAGTAGTAGTAGTAATATTAGTAGTTGAAGTGGTAGTAGTAGCAGTAGTAGTATTAGCAATAGTATTAGTAGTAGCTGTAGAAGTAGAAGTAGCAGAAGCCGTAGTAGCAGTAGCACTAGTAGCAGTACTAGCTGTAGAAGTGGCGGAAGAATTAGCATTTCCAATATTAGCAGTAGTATGGGAGTTGTACTAGTAGTACAAGCAGTACCAGTAGTTGTAATAATAGCAATAATAGTAGTAGTTGGGGTAGTAGTAGCATTAGTCATAGTAGTAGTAGCAGTTGTAGTAGCATTTGTAGTTATAGTGGTAATAGTCATCAAAGAAGATATTATAGTAGTAGTAATAGTAGTATCATAAGTAGTAGTAGTAGGAGAAGTAGTTGTAATAGGAGTAATAGTTGTTGTTGTAGTTGAAATTGCAATATTTGTAGTAGCAGTAGTATCATTTGTTGTAGTATTAATTGCAGTAGTAGCTGAAGCAATAGCAGCCGAAGTAGAAGTACTAATTATATTCGTAGTTCCAGTTGTAGCGGTAGTAGCAGTAGTAGCAGCAGTGGTTGTAATAGTAATATACATAGCAATAGTTGTAGCTACAGTTGTAGTAGTAGTCGTAGTAGTAGTAATAGAAATGGTAGCAATAGAAGTAGTAGTAGTAGTAGTAGTAGTTGTAGTGGTAGTAGTGGTGGTGGTAGTAGTAGTATTAGTAGTAATAGTAGGAGTAGTAGTGGAAGTAGGAGTAGAAGTAGCAGTAGAGGTTGGAGTGTGAGTAGTAGTATTAGTAGAAGTAGTAGTTATAATAGTAGTAGTAGCAGCAGGAGTAGGAGTTGGAGCAAGTGTAGGAGTAGGAATTGGAGTAGTTGTACTAGTAGTAATAGCTGCAGTAGTAATAGTGTTAGCAGTAGTAGCAGTAGTAGTAGCAGCAGCAGCTACAGTAGAAGCAGTAGCTGTATTAGTTATAGCAGAAGTAGTATTAGTAGCATTAGTTATAGTAGTAATTGTAGTAGGAAAAGGAGTAGTCGTAGTATTATTAGGTTTATGAGGAGGATTAGGAGTAGCAGGTGCAAGAGTAGGAGTGGTAGTAGTGGTAATAGCAGGAGCAAGAGTAGTAGTAGTAGTAGTAGCAGTGGTAGTAGCAACAGCTGAAGGAGTAGTAGTTACAGTAGTAGGAGTAGTAGTATCGTAGTAGAGGTAGTAGGAGCAGCAGTAGTAGTAGCAGTCGTTCGAGTAGTAGCATAAATAATGGTAGTATTAATAGTAGTAATACTTGTCAGTAATAGCAGTTGTAGTAGTAATAAAAGTAGTAGTAGTAATAGTAACAGTAGTAGTAGCAGCAGTAGCAATAGAAGTAGTAGTAATAATGATAGGAGTAGTAGTAGTAGTAGAAAATGAACAGAAAGAAGAAGAAGAGGAAGTAGTAGTTGTTGTTGTAGTAGTAGTAGTTGGATTAGTAGTAGGAATAGGTGTGGGAGTCGAAGTAGTAGTCATAGTACTAATAGTAGTAGTAGTATTAGGAGTAGTAGTCATTGTTGTTGTACTTGTAGGGGTAGCACTAGCAGTAATAGCAGTAGTATTAGGAGTATTAGTAATAATAGTAGTGGTAGTAATAGTAGAATTTGGAGTGGTAGTAGTTGTTGTAGCAGTAGTAGTTGTCGTAGCAGCAATAGTAGTCATAGTAGTAATAGTTGTAGGAGTGGAAGCTATAGTAGAAGTAGGAGTTGCAGTAACAGTAGCAGTAGTAGTAGAAGACGTAGTTGTAATATTAGTAGCGACAGTAGTAGTAGAAGCAATAGTAGTAGTAGTAGTAATAGTTGAAGTCGTAGCAACAGTGCTTCTAATAGTAGTAGGGTGAGTAGCAATAAGATTTGTAGTAGTAGTAATAGTAGTAGTAGTAATAGTATTAGTTGTACAAATAATAGTAGATATAATAGTAGTATAGTAATAGTAGTAGTAGCAGCAGCAATAGCTGCAGCAGGAGAAGTAGTAGTAGTTATTGTAGTAGTTGGAGCAGCGGTAGTAGTAGTAGTCGAACATGAGTAGGAGCAGCAGCAGCCTCAATAGTAGCAGTAGCAGTAGTATACTACTAGTACTACTTCTAATTCAACAACTGGTACTACTACTACTGCTCCAACTCTGGCTCCTCCCACTACTACTACTCCTCCTACTATTGCTAATACTAGTCCTACTCCTACTCCTACTATTGCTAATACTACCCCTACTCCTACTCCTACTCGTACTACTGCAAGTACAACTGCTACTGCAACTACGTCTACTGCTACTATTATCACTACTATTACTACTACTACTACTACTATTGGTGCTCTACCACTACTACTTCTAGTACTTCTACTCTTACTCCTACTACTATTACTAATGCTACTACTACTCCTACGACAACTCAAACTACTACTACGACTCCTACTACTACTACATCTCTGACTACTACTACTTCTACTTCTACTATTACTATTGCTATTACTATTACTACTACAACATCTATTACTACTACTATTACTACTTCTAGTACTATACTACGACTACCACTGTAACAACTACTTCCACTGTTACTACTGATGGTACTACTACTACTGCTGCTAGTACTACAACTACAACAATTACTACTACTACTGCTGCTGCTAGTACTACAACTACAACAACTACTACTACTACTATTACTACTACTACTGTTGCTACTACTAACACTGCTACTATTACATCATCACTATAAATACTACTATTACTACTACTACCACTACTACTACTACCATTACTACCACAATTGCTACTACTACTTCCACTAAAGCTACTACTACTATTGTGATTACTACAGCTAGTACTCCTAATGCTACTACCACTATTGCTACTGCCCCTATTGGTACTACTTCCAATGCTACTCCTACTACTCCTACTACTGCTACTACTACTATTCTTCTACTACTATTAGTACAACTTATGCTCCTAGTACTATGCCTACTCCTACACCTACTAAAATTACTACTACAACAATGACTACTACTAATATTTGTAGTACTACTACTATAACTATTATTACAACTACTTCTACTACTGTTAGTACTACTAGAACTACCACTACTGCTACTACTGCAATGACAGCAACTACTACTACTTCAACAACTCTTGCTGCTACTGCTACAACTGCAACTCCTACTACTATTACTACTATTACTACTACAACAACTATTAGTTTTACTACTACTCCTCCTCCTCCTCCTACTATTACTTCTGCTACCGCTACTACTAGTAGTACTACTGCTATTTCTACTACTCATACTCTAACTCCTACCCCTAAAACTACACCTTCTATTACTTCTACTACTAGAATTAATACTACTCCTATTACTGCGACTATTACTTCTTCTACTACTACTTCTGCTACTACCACTATTGCTACTACAACTATTGCTACTACTACCACTTCCGCTATGACTGCTACTACTGCTACCTCTAGAACTAATACGACTCCTACTACTATTAATACTACTGTACCTACTACTATCACTCCTACAACTACTACCGCTACTACTACTCCTATTACTACTAATTGTACCACTGCTCCAATTACTATTATTCCTACTCCTACTCTTAGTACTACAACTAATACTACAACTACTACTACTACAACTACTGCTACTAATACTACTGCTTTAAAAAAAACAACAATTACTACTACACCTACTCCTTCTCCTGCCACTGCTACTATTCCTAATCCTACTACTACTACTCCTACTCCTACACCTACTACTGTTACTCCTACTCCTACTCCTACTCCAAGTACTCCTGCTATATCCACTTCTACACTTCCTGCTATTACTACTAATCCTACCACTATTACTACTGCTGTAACTTTTACTCCTACTAGTAATGCTACTGCTGTAGCAGCAACTCCTACTACTACTATTACTTCAACTATTACTACCATTATTAGTACTACTACTACCTCAACTGCTGCTACTACTACTACTAATAATATTACTACTACTATTACTACTACTACTTTTATGACTCCTACTAGCACTACTACTATTACTACAACAACAACAACAACTACTACTACTACTACAACAACTACAAATACTACTCCTACAGCTACTACTAGTCCTCCTTCTACTACTACTACTACTAACATGACTACGAATACTACAACTTGTACTACTACTGTGAATGCCACTACCACCACCACCACTACTACTAATAATAATACTATTACCACTCGTGTAGTTACTACTACTATGACTACTAAAACTACTATATCAACAACAACAACTACTACTACAACAATAACAACAACTACTACAACTACTACTACTACTACAACTGCCACTTCTTCCATAATAACAACAACAACTACTACTACTAATACTACCACTACTACTGCTACTACTACTACTATCTCTACTGCTACTACTAGAGACTACTACTACACTACTACTACAACTACTTCTACTAGTACTACTGCTACTTCCACAACTACTATTATTCCTACTACCCAAACTCCTTCTTCTACTATAATTACAACTACTACTAATACTACTATTTGACTACTACTACTACTACTACTCTTGCTACTACTATTGCTATTACTACTACTACTGCTGCTGCTACTACTACTACTGTTGTTGCTGCTGCTGATACTAGTACTACTACTATTGCTGCTGCTGCTGCTACTATTGGCACTACTAATACTCCTATGACTACTACTAGTATTACTATTGCCATTTCTACTTCGGCTTCTACTACTACTCCTATTACTACTACTACTACTGCACATTCTACTGCTGCTTTTGCTACTCCTACTACTTCTCCTAATACCGCAATTTATGTAACTACTACTGCTACTAATTCTGAAACTACTACTACAAGTGCTACTACTATTACTTGTGCTACTGCTACTGCTGCAACCTCTACTGCTTCCATTTCTATTACTAGTACTACTACTACTAGTACAAATGCTACTACAACTATTGCTTTATATATTACTATTACAACTACTATTGCTACTACTGCTATGATGACTGTGACTAGTATTTCTACTTCTACTGCTCCTACTACTGCTGCTTCATCTACTACAGTAATTACTATTGCTACTGCTACAACTACTACCATAACAACTGACACTATTATTACTACTAATACTGCAACAACAACTTCAACTACTAATACTACTTCTCTTGCGACGACTACTTTTCCTACTACTACTATCTATACCACTACTACTACAATATCTTCTCTTACTACTACTACCCCTATAACTACTACTACTGCTACTCCTCTTACTACTATTATGACTACTACTACTGATCCTGCAACTACAACTACTGCTACTACTACTTCTATTTGTACTACTACAACTACTACGAATACTACTGCTAGTACTACTACTGCTACTACTAGCACTTCAACTACTACTATTACAACAACCACTACTACTCCTATTGCAATAGCAACAATAACAACGACAACGACAACAACAACAACTACTACTACTACTTCTACTACTACTACTACTACTACTACTAATTCTACTACCCTGACTTGTACTACTAATAGTAGTACTGCTAATACTATTACTACTACTACTACTACGATGGCTACTACTACTACAACTAATTCTACAACTACAACTGCTGGCACTACTTCCACTAGTGCTGCTACTACAACTCCCGCTACTACTGCTACTGTTATTTTTACTACTACTACTACTACTGCTACTGCTACTACTACTATTATTACAACTACTACTCCATTTACTGCTACTACTATTACAACTGCAGGTACTGCTTCTACTACTACTGCTGCTACTACTACTTCTTCTACTACTACTACTATCACAACTACTACGACTGCCACTACTGTTGCTACTATTGCTACTACTGCTATTACTATTACAACTTCTACTACGGCTCCCACTACTAATTCTACTTTTGCTACTACTTCAATGACTGCTACTTCTACTATTAGTACTCCTACTAATACTACCATTGACGCTACTATTGCTCTTGAAACTACTGCTACTATGACCACTACTACTACTACAACACAAACAATAACTACTACTACTACTCCAATCTCTACAATTAATTCTACTACTATGACTACGACTACTGCTACAGTTGTTGCCACAATTGCTGCTACTACTACTGATTCAACAGCTACCGCTGCTACTAAAATTGCTACTACTACTAAAACTATTACTACTACTATAACAACAACTACTATTGCTACTGCTATACTACTACTTCTCCGGCTACTACTACTACAGCAACTAATGCTACTACAACAACAACAACTACTACTATGATTACTACTATTGCTACTACAACGACTATTATTACTACTATTGCTACAACTACTACTCCTACTATTACTACTACAACTACTGCTGTCATTACTACTGCTGCTATTACTACTATGGCCACTACTACTTTTTCCCCTACTATTGTTACTACTGTTGCTATTACTAGTAATCCTACTGCTCCTCCACCACCTCCTCCTCCTCCTCCTCCTACAACTCCCACAACTACTACTACTACTACTACTACCATGACGACAATGACGATGACAATCACGACGACTACTACTGCTCCTATTACTACCACAACAACAACTACTACTATAACCACTAACACTTCCACGACTACGACTACAACTACAACTACAACTCTTGTCACTACTGCTACTACTGTTCCCTCTACTACCATTGTTACTACTACTTCCCCTACTACCAGTACTACTCCTGCTACTACTACCACTACCGCACCTACTGTTGCTACTGCTACTGCTATTGCTACTGCTACTACTACTACTAGTGAGACTACTACAACAACTGCTACTTCTACATCTACTTGTACTACTTTTGCTGCTACTAATACTAATACTAAGTCTACTACTACTACTTCTACTTGTACTACTGCTGCTGCTACTACTATTGCTACTACGGCTACTACTGCAAATCCGCTACTATTATGACTATGGCTACTACAACAACTAATGGTAGTAATACTACTACTGCTGCTGCTACTCTCCTACTGCAACTACTGCTGCTGCTGCTCCTACAATAGCAACTACTATAACTACTACTGCTATTGCTACTACTGCCACTACTACTACTGCTGCTGCTATTTCTAGTTCTACTACTTCTTCTATAACTTCTACTATAGCTTCTACAACTACGGCTATGACTACTACTACCACTACCACTTCTACTGCTACAACAACTTCTTCTTGTACTACTACTACTACCACCACCACCACAACTACTGCTACTACTATTATAGTTGCTTTTGTTACTACCACTACTAATGTTGCTGCTGCTATAACTACAACTACTACTTTTGCGGGTACTATTGTTGCAACTACAATAGCTTCCACTACTACTACTATTATAAATATTGCTGCTACAACAACAACAATAACTACTACTACAATTACTACCAGTACAACTGTTGTTCTTGCTTCTACAGCCACTACAACTTCTACTACTATTATTACTACTACTACTAAAACTACTACTACTAGTACTACTAGTACTACCCTTGCTGCTATTACTACTGCTCCTACTACTGTCGCTACTACTACGGCTCCCGTAACCAATACTACTACTGCTCCTGCTATTACTACTACTACGACTACTACAACTACTACGACTAGCACTATTACTACTACTACCACCACCACTACTACTATTACCACTACTACTATTACAACAACAACTACTACTACTATTACCACTACTACTATTGCAACAACAACTACTACTACTATTACTCCTACTACTACAACTACGACTATTTCTACTACTAATAGTAGCACTACGACTACGACAACTAATACTTCTACTATGACGACTACTACTACAACTGTTGATACTACAACCACTACTACGACTACTGCTACTACATACTACTATGACTACAAAGACTACCACTGTTACTACTACTACTACCACTACTTGTACTATTACAACAACTACTACTACTACTATTATTCCTACTACTACTACTTCGACAACAACTACGACTACCGCTACTACTACTACTATTAATACTGCTGCCACTACTACTACAGTTGTTGCTTCTGCTACAAACATACAACTGCTACTCTAGCTACTACTACTGCTACTACTACTTCTACAACTACTACTACCACTAGTAGTACTGCTACTACAACTACAACTATTAATACGATTACTACTATTTGTACAACTACTACAACTACTACTACTACTACTACAACTATTGCTACTAGTACTACTATACTGACACTGCTACTACTACAACAACTGCTACTACTACTACAACAGCTACTGGTATGACTACAACTACAACAGCCACTCCTTCTATTGCTATTACTACATCTGCCTCTACTACTACTGCTGCTACTACTGGTACTACTACTACTATTGCTACTACTGCTTCTGTTGCTATTACTACTAATGCTAATCCTACTATCGCAACTCCTACTATAGCTACCACTACTTATACTTCTACTCTGACTATACGATTACTAGTGCTACTTCTGCTACTACTGCTGCTGTTATTACTTCTATTACTACTCCTGCAATTTCTATTGCTACTACTACTATAGCAGCAACTACTACTATGCCTACTACTATTGTGGCTACTACTACTGTGACTACTACTTTTAGGCTACTACTACTGCTACTACAGCTACAGATACTACTACTACTACTTCTACTAATACAGCTATTACTACTATTACATTTACTACTAGAACTACTACCTTAACTATTGCTATAGCAACTAAAGCTACTTCTACTATTACTACTGGTACTGCAATAATCGCTACATCTATTGCTCCTATAGCTACTGCTCTACTGCCACTGCTACTACTGCGACTACTATAACTACTACAGTTACTATTCCTACTGCTTGAACTACTACTACAACTACTATTGCAAATACTGCTACATCAACTACTACTGCTACGACTACTCATATAACTACTTCTACTACCACTGCTGCTACTGCTACTATAACAAGAACTACTACTACTGCTACTACTACTATTATTGCAACTATTGCTAATATTGATAATGCTACTATGACTAGCACTACTACAACTAGTTCGACAGCTAGTACTACTAATACTGCTGCTACCAACAGTCTTCTACCTCCTACTATTCCAACAACAACAACAACAACAACAACTACTATAACTACTACTCCTACTACTACAACTACTACTTCTACTACTACGGTTATTGCTACAACTACCCCTACTACTATAGCCATTGCAACTTCTACATCTACTACTACTGCTGCTACTACTATTGCTACCTCTACTAGTGCTACTAGTATCAACTGCGACAACTACATCTGCTACTATTGCTACTACTACTACTATAACTACTACTGCCAAAACTGTTACAACAACTACTACTACTTTTACTACTATAGCTACTACTGTTACAACAACTACTACCACTACTACAACAACTATTATTACTTTTGCTACAACTACTACGACTACTACTACTATCGTGACTAATACAACTACTAGAATCACTACTACCACTACTGCTGCTGCTGCTTCTACTACTACTGCTACTACTACTACAACTACTACTACAACTACTACATCAGCCACTACTAGACCAACTACTACCACTACTTCGACAACTACTGCTACTTTTGTTACTACTTCTACTCCTGTTGATACTGCTAGGATTGCGACTATTATGACTAGTGCTACTGCTACTACTACTACAACCATTGCGACCACTGCTACAATAATAATTAGTACTATGACTGCTACTATGGCTACTACTACATCTACGACATCTCCTACTACTACTGCTGCTATTACTATGACTACTACTTATGTTACTACTGCTACAACCAATTCTACTTCTTTTATTACTTTAGCTACTACTACTTCTTATTCCACTTCAATTGGCACAACTACTACAATAGCTACTACTTCTATTGCAACTACTACTACGTCTACTACTACTTCTACTGTTACTACTAATACTTCCACCACTACTACTACTACTACTGCAGCTACAACTGTTAGTACTACTTCTACAACGACTACTGCTAGTACTACTACTACTACTACTGGTTCTGCTAGTGCTAGTACTACTGCTATAGTTACTACTACTTATACAAATACTAGTACTACAACTGTTATTGGCACTACTGCAACTGCTGCAACTACTACTGCAACTACTGCTACTACTACTGCTGCTGCTAGAACTACAACTAGAACTACTTCTATCGCAACTACTACAACTACTACTATGGCTACTTGTACTACAGCTACTACTACCACTGCGACTCATGCTAGTACTACTACTACAACAACTACTAGTACTCGAACTACTATTGCTACTCCTACTACTACGTCTACTACAACAACTATTGTTGTTGCTGCTATTGATGCGATAACTACTGCTACTACTGCTACAATTGCTACTACTACTACAACTACCAGTCCTACTACAACTGCTACTACTACAAATACTACTGCTCCTACTATTATCGCTACTATGACTACTCTGACCACCGCTACTACTACTATTCGTACTACTTCTCTTACTGCTACTACTGTTCTTGCTACTATTACTACAACTACTACTACCACGGGTGCAACTACTGCTATTGCTATAACTATTACTGTTGTTGCTGCTACCACTATTACAATTACTACTACTACAACTGCTACTACTACTTCTACTGTTGCTACCACCACAGCTACTGCTGCTACTACCACTACTTCTAGTTCGGCTACTACTATCACTATATTTATTAATACTGCTACTACTAATACCGCTCCCACTATTACAACTACTGGAAATACTACTAAAAATTCTACTTTGACTACTACTACTGCTACTACTACTCCTACTTCTACTATTGCTACTACTATTACTGCTACTACTTACTATAACTACTGCGACTGCTACTGCTACTACTCCTACTACCCCTACAGCTTCTATTGCTTTTGAAACTACTGCCACTATTGTTACTACTACTATCGCTACTATTATAACTACTACTAGTACCAACACTACTCCTGCTCTAACTACTACTACTGCTACTACTACAACTATAGCTACTACTGCTACTACTAGAGCTAATACTATTACTACTGTTACTACTACTATTACAGCTACTGCTACTATTGCTACTGCAACTACCGCCACTACTGGTACTGCTATCATAGCTACTATTACAATAACTACTACTAGTACTTGTACTGCTACTCCTACTGCTCCTACTACTGATACTGCTACTAATGCTATTACTGCTACTACTGCTACTATTATACTACAACTAATACTACTACTAGTGCTACTACGACTGCTACTGCTACTGCTACTACTGCTACTCCTACTTAAATTATTGCTATTGCAACTACCACCACCACTACTGTTGCTACTATGGCTACTATTGCAACTACTACCACTAGTACTATGACTGCTATTGGTACTGGAACTACTACTGCTACTGCTACTATTGCTTCTAATATTATTACTGCTACTATTACAACTAATACTACTAATTCTGCTACTACAACTACTACAGCTACTACTGTAATTACTCCTACTGCTACTATTTGTACTGCAACTAATACTACTATTGCTTTTGCTATAAGTACTACTACTACTCCTCCTCCTCCTGCTACTACAGTTAATAGGGCTAATAATACTAGTAGTACTGCTACTAATACTACTACTACTAATACTACAACTGCTACTAGAACTACTACTACTGCTACTACTACCTCTACTAATACTACTGATACTACTACTGCTACTATTGCCACTATTACTACTAGTACTACTGCTACTACTACTACTACCGCAGCGGTTACTACCACAACTACTACTCCTAGTATGACTACGACTATGGCTACCACTGCTTCTACTACGTCTCCTACTACTACCAATACTACTACTCCTATTATTGCTGCTATTACTACTGCTACTATTAAAACTATTAGTACTCCTTCAACTACAACAACTACTACTACTACTAGTACTACTAATGCAACTACTCCTACTACTACTCTTACTCCTATGACTACCCCTAGTGCCACTACATTTACTATTGCTACTACTCCTACTTTTGCTACTACTAGAACTAGAACTACTACTAATAGTTCTACTATTCCTAGTACTACTGCTACAGCTACTATTACTACTGCTACTACAATTGCAAATGCTACTACTACTGCTAGAGATATAGCTATTATTGCTACTAATACTGCTATTACTTTTGCTATTGCTGCTATTGCTACACCTACAACAATGGCTACAACAACTACTACTACCAGTAATGCTACTTCTACAACTACAACTACTACTACAACTATTGAAAATACTACAACTACTACTAAGGCTACTACTACTGATTCCACAACTGCTACTACCACTAAAACTGCTACTATAGCTGCTACTCGAGATACTACTGCTACTACAATTACTTGTACTTCAACTACTACTACTCTTATTACTACTGCTACTATTACGACAACAACTACTACTACTGCTACTCATACTACTACTACCACCACCACCAGCACCACCACTACTAATGCTAATGCTACAGCTACTGCTGCTCCTCCTCCTCCTCCTACTACTACTATAACTACTATAACTACTACAACTACAACTACAACTACAACTACTACTACTACTACTCCTCCTACTACTACTACTACTACTGCTGCTGCTACTACTATAATTACTACTGCTACAACTGCTGCTATTACTCCTACTCCTCCTCCTCCTCCTACTACTACAACTACTATTTCTCCTGCTTAAACTACTACTACTACTATGGCTACTACTACTCCTCGTCCTCCTTGTCCTCCTCCTCCACCTCCTCCTCCTAGTACTACTTCTCCTACAACAACAACTACTACTCGTCCTCCTACTACAACAATTACTAATACTACAACTACAACAACTATAACTATTTTTAATATTCCTCCTTCTACTACTACGGCTACTACTACCATTACTACAACTCCTACTCCTACAGCTATTACAACTACTATAGCTACGACTAGTCCAACTACTGCTTCTATTGCCACTGCAAATACTATCATTACTACTACCACTATTAGTACTATAGCCACTACTGCTACTAATACTGCAATTGCTTGTACTGTTACTGCTACTGCTACCACTCCTACTATACTTTTGTTGCTGCTATTACTTCTACTACTATAACTGTTGCTATTGCTATTACTAATGCCACTACTACAACTACTACTAATATCACTACACTATTGCTACAACTTCTTCTACTACTACTATTGCTACAACACTACTGCAACTACTACAACTACTACTAAGATAACTACTACTACTACTACAACTGCTACTACCACAACTACAACTACCACCCTACTATTATTACTACTATGACTACAAGTACCACCAATACTACTAGTATTAGTACTATTGCTCCTACTGCTACATCTACTGCTGCCACTATTACTGCAACTACTACTGCTACTACTACTACCAATGTTACAACTACTGCTACTACTATAACTACTACTACTATTGCTGCTACAATGACCACTATTGTTGCTACTACAACTACTACTATTTCTGCTTTTGCTTCTGCTATTACTACCAGTACAGCCACCAATATTGCCACTAGTAATACCACTACTACAACTACAACTGCTATTGCTAATACTTCTACAAATGCTACTATGACTACTACTGCCACTACTACTACCGCTATTACTGCTCCAGTAACTGCTACTACTAAAGCTAATACTACTTCTACTGCTACTATGACTGCTACTGCCACTATAACTACTACTCCAACTGCTTCTATTGCTACTGCAACTAATGCCACTACTTCTACTGCTACTACTGTATTATTACAACAACTAATGCTAGTACTAGTACTAGTCCTCCTCCTCCTAATACTAGTACCAGTACTACTACTATTACTACTGCTGCTGCTGCTGCTGTTGCTGCTGCTCCCGCTCCCAATAGTAGTTGTAGCAATAATAGACGTCGCAGAAGTAGTCACAGTAGGAGAAGTAGTAGTAGTTGTTGTTGTAGGAGGAGAAGTAGTAGTAGTAGTAATAATAGTAGTAGTCATAGTAGTAGTAGTAATAATAGTAGTAGTCATAGTAGTAGTAGCAATGGTAGTAGTTGTGATAGTAGTAGCTGTAGAAGAAGTAGTAATAGTCATAGCTGCAGAAGTAGTAGTAGCAGTAAAAGTAGTAGTAGTAGTAGTAGTAGTAATAGCCGTAGTAGTAGAGACAATAGTAGCAATAGAAGTTGGATTCTTAGTAGCAGCACCAGTGGAAGTAGGACTAGCAGTTGTCGTTGTAGAACTAGTTGTAGTAGTAGTCATGATTGTAGTAGTAGTAGTTGTTGTAGTAGCAGTAGTTGCAGCAGTAGCAACAACAGTAATAGTAGTAGTAGTTGTTGTGGTTGTAGTAGTAGTAGTTGTTGTTGTTGTAGTTGTAGTAGTAATAGTAGTATAATAGTAGTTGTAATATTATTAGTTGAAGTGGTAGTAGTAGCAGTAGTAGTACTAGCAATAGTCTTAGTAGTAGCTGTAGAAGTAGAAGTAGCAGAAGCCGTATTAGTAGAAGCACTAGTAGCAGTACTAGCCGTAGAAGTGGCGGAAGAATTAGCATTTCCAGTATTAGCAGTAGTATGGGAGTTGTACTAGTAGTACAAGCAGTACTTGTAGTTGCAATAATAGCAATAATAGTAGTAGTTGGGGTAGTAGTACCAATAGTCATAGTAGTAGGAGTTGTAGTAGCATTTGTAGTTATAGTGGTAATAGTCATCAAAGAAGATATTATAGTAGTAGTAATAGTAGTAGCATAAGTAGTAGTAGTAGGAGAAGTAGTTGTAATAGGAGTAATAGTTGTTGTTGTAGTTGAAATTGCAGTATTTGTAGTAGCAGTAGTATCATTTGTTGTAGAAGTAATTGCAATAGTAGCCGAAGCAACAGCAGCCGAAGTAGAAGTACTAATTATAGTGGTAGTTGCAGTTGTAGCGGTAGTAGCAATAGTAGCAGCAGTGGTTGTAATAGTAATATACATAGCAATAATTGTAGCTGCAGTTGTAGTAGTAGTCGTAGTAGTAGCAATAGAAATGGTAGCAATAGAAGTAGTAGTAGTACTAGTAGTAGTAGTAATAGTTGTTGTAGTGGTAGTAGTGGTGGCGGTAGTAGTAGTATTAGTAGTAATAGTAGGAGTAGTAGTGGAAGTAGGAGTAGAAGTAGCAGTAGAGGTTGGAGTGTGAGTAGTAGTATTAGTAGAAGTAGTAGTTGTAATAGTAGTAGTAGCAGCAGGAGGAGTAGGAGTTGGAGCAAGTGTAGGAGTAGGAGTTGGAGTAGTTGTACTAGTAGTAATAGCTGTAGTAGTAATAGTGTTAGCAGTAGTAGCAGTAGTAGTAGCAGCAGCAGCTACAGTAGAAGCAGTAGCTGTATTAGTTATAGCAGAAGTAGTATTAGTAGCATTAGTTATTGTAGTAATTGTAGTAGGAAAAGGAGTAGTCGTAGTATTATTAGGTTTATGAGTAGGAGTAGGAGTAGCAGGTGCAAGAGTAGGAGTGGTAGTAGTGGTAATAGCAGGAGAAAGAGTAGTAGTAGTAGTAGTAGCAGCAGCAGCTCAAGTAGCAGTGGTAGAAGCAACAGCTGAAGGAGTAGTAGTTACAGTAGTAGGAGTAGTAGTATAGTAGTAGAGGTAGTAGGAGCAGCAGTAGCAGTAGCAATCGTTCGAGTAGTAGCATAAATAATGGTAGTATTGATAGTAGTAATACTTGTCAGTAATAGCAGTTGTAGTAGTAATAAAAGCAGTAGTAGTAGCAGCAGTCGCAATAGAACTAGTAGTAATAATAATAGTAGTAGTAGTAGTAGTAGAAAATAAACAGAAAGAAGAAGAAGAGGAAGTAGTAGTTGTAGTAGTAGTAGTAGTAGTAGTTGGATTAGTTGTAGGAATAGGTGTGGGAGTCGAAGTAGTAGTCATAGTACTACTAGTAGTAGTAGTATTAGGAGTAGTAGGCATTGTTGTTGTACTTGTAGGGGTAGCACTTGCAGTAATAGCAGTAGTATTAGGAGTATTAGTAATAATAGTAGTGGTAGTAACAGTAGCAGTTGGAGTGGTAGTAGTTGCTGTAGCAGTAGTAGTTGCCGTAGCTGCAATAGTAGTCATAGTAGTAATAGTTGTAGGAGTGGAAGCTATAGTAGCAGTAGTACAACCACTACTACGACAACTGCTACTATAAACTACTATGACTACAAAGACTACCACTGTTACTATTACTACTACCACTACTTGTACTATTACAACAACTGCTACTACTACTATTATTCCTACTACTACTACTTCGACAACAACTACGACTACCACTACTACTACTACTATTAATACTGCTGCTACTACTACTACAGCTGTTGCTTCTGCGACAAACATACAACTGCTACTATAGCTACTACTACTACTACTACTACTTCTGCAACTACTACTACCACTAGTAGTACTGCTACTACAACTACAACTATTAATACTATTACTACTACTACTACTACAACTACAACAACTACTACTACTACAACAACAACTATCTACTAGTACTACTATACTGACACTGCTACTACTACTACAACTGCTACTGGTACGACTACAACTACAACTGCCACTCCTTCTACTACTATTACTGCATCTGCCTCTACTACTACTGCTGCTACTACTGGTACTACTACTACTATTGCTACTACTGCTTCTGTTGCTATTACTACTAATGCTAGTCCTACTATCGCAACTCCTACTACAGCTACCACTACTTATACTTCTACTTTGACTATACGATTACTAGTGCTACTTCTGCAACTACTGCTGTTGTTATTACTTCTATTACTACTCTTGCAATTCTATTGCTACTACTACTATAGCAGCAACTACTACTATGCCTACTACTATTGTGGATACTACTACTGTGACTACTACTTTTAGGCTACTACTACAGCTACTACAGCTACAGATACTACTACTACTACTTCTACTAATACAGCTATTGCTACTATTACATTTACTACTAGAACTACTACCTTAACTATTGCTATTGCAACTAAAGCTACTTCTACTATTACTACTGGTATTGCAACAATCGCTACATCTATTGCTCCTATAGCTACTGCTCTACTGCCACTGCTACTACTGCGACTACTATAACTACTACAGTTACTATTACTACAGCTTGAACTACTACTACAACTACTATTGCAAATACTGCTACATCAACTACTACTGCTACGACTACTCATATAACTACTTCTACTACCACTGCTGCTACTGCTACTATAACAAGAACTACTACTACTGCTACTACTACTATTATTGCAACTATTGTTAATATCGATAATGCTACTATGACTAGCACTACTACAACTAGTTCGACAGCTAGTACTACTAATACTGCTGCTACCAACAGTCCTCTGCCTCCTACTATTCCAACAATAATAATAACTACTACTACTATAACTACTACTCCTACTACTACAACTACTACTTCTACTACTACGGTTATTGCTACAACTACCCCTACTACTATAGCCATTGCAACTTCTACATCTACTACTACTGCTGCTACTACTATTGCTACCACTACTAGTGCTACTAGTATCAACTGCGACAACTACATCTGCTACTATTGCTACTACTACTACTATAACTACTACTGCCAAAACTGTTACAACAACTACTACTACTTTTACTACTATAGCTACTACTGTTACAACAACTACTACCACTACTACAACAACTATTATTACTTTTGCTACAACTACTACGACTACTACTACTATCGTGACTAATACAACTACTAGAATCACTACTACCACTACTGCTGCTGCTGCTTCTACTACTACTGCTACTACTACTACAACTACTACTACAACTACTACATCAGCCACTACTAGACCAACTACTACCACTACTTCGACAACTACTGCTACTTTTGTTACTACTTCTACTCCTGTTGATACTGCTAGAATTGTGACTATTATGACTAGTGCTACTGCTACTACTACTACAACCATTGCGACCACTGCTACAATAATAATTACTACTTTGACTGCTACTATGGCTACTACTACATCTTCGACTTCTCCTACTACTACTGCTACTGCTGCTATTACTATGACTACTACTACGGTTACTTCTGCTACAACCAATTCTACTTCTATTATTACTTTAGCTACTGCTACTTCTTATTCCACTTCAATTGGCACAACTACTACTATAGCTACTACTTCTATTGCAACTACTGCTACGTTTACTACTACTTCTACTGTTACTACTAATACTTCCACTACTACTACTACTACTACTGCAACTACAACTGTTAGTACTACTTCTACAATGACTACTGCTAGTACTACTACTACTACTACTAGTTCTGCTAGTGCTAGTACTACTGCTATAGTTACTACTACTTATACTAATACTACTACTACGTCTGTTATTGGCACTACTGCAACTGCCACACCTACTACTGCAACTACTGTACAACTACTACTATGGCTACTTGTACTGCAACTACTACTACCACTGCAACTCATGCTAGTACTACTACTACTACAACTACTAGTACTCGAACTACTACTGCTACTCCTACTACTACGTCTACTACAACAACTATTGCTGTTGCTGCTATTGATGCGATAACTACTGCTACTACTGCTACTACTACTACAACTACCACTCCTACTACAACTGCTACTACTAAAAATACTACTGCTCCTACTATTATTGCTACTATGACTACTCTTACCACTGCTACTACTACTATTTGTACTACTTCTCTTACTGCTACTACTGTTCTTGCTACTATTACTACAACTACTACTACCACGGGTGCAACTACTGCTATTGCTATAACTATTACTGTTGTTGCTGCTACCACTATTACAATTACTACTACTACAACTGCTACTACTACTTCTACTGTTGCTACCACTACAGCTACTGCTGCTACTACCACTACTTCTAGTTCGGCTACTACTATCACTATATTTATTAATACTGCTACTACTAATACCGCTCCCACTATTACAACTCCTGGAAATACTACTAAAAATTCTACTTTGACTACTACTACTGCTACTACTACTCCTACTTCTACTATTGCTACTACTATTACTGCTACTGCTTACTATAACTACTACGACTGCTACTGCTACTACTCCTACTACCCCTACAGCTTCTATTGCTTTTGAAACTACTGCCACTATTGTTACTACTACTATCGCTACTATTATAACTACTACTAGTACCAACACTACTCCTGCTCTAACTACTACTACTGCTACTACTACAACTATAGCTACTACTGCTACTACTAGAGCTAATACTATTACTACTGTTACTACTACTATTACAGCTACTGCTACTATTGCTACTGCAACTACCGCCACTACTGGTACTGCTATCATAGCTACTATTACAATAACTACTACTAGTACTTGTACTGCTACTCCTACTGCTCCTACTACGGATACTGCTACTAATGCTATTACTGCTACTACTGCTACCATTATACTACAACTAATACTACTACTAGTTCTACTACGACTGCTATTGCTACTGCTACTACTGCTACTCCTACTTATATTATTGCTATTGCAACTACCACCACCACTACTGCTGCTACTATGGCTACTATTGCAACTACTACCACTATTACTATGACTGCTATTGGTACTGGAACTACTACTGCTACTGCTACTATTGCTTCTACTATTATTGCTGCTACTACTACAACTAATACTACTAATTCTGCTACTGCAACTGCTACAGCTACTTCTGCAATTACTCCTACTGCTACTATTTGTACTGCAACTAATACTACTATTGCTTTTGCTACAAGTACTACTACTATTCCTCCTCCTCCTGCTACTATAGTTAATAGGGCTAATAATACTAGTAGTACTGCTACTAATACTACTACTACTAATACTACAACTGCTACTAGAACTACTACTACTGCTACTACTACCTCTACTAATACTACTGATACTACTACTGCTACTATTGCCACTATTACTACTAGTACTACTGCTACTACTACTACTACCGCAGCGGTTACTACCACAACTACTACTCCTAGTATGACTACGACTATGGCTACAACTGCTTCTACTACGTCTCCTACTACTACCAATACTACTACTCCTATTATTGCTGCTATTACTACTGCTACTATTAAAACTATTAGTACTCCTTCAACTACAACAACTACTACTACTACTAGTACTACTAATGCAACTACTCCTACTACTACTCTTACTCCTATGACTACCCCTAGTGCCACTACATTTACTATTGCTACTACTCCTACTTTTGCTACTACTAGAACTAGAACTACTACTAATAGTTCTACTATTCCTAATACTACTGCTATAGCTACTATTACTACTCCTACTACAATTGCAAATGCTACTACTACTGCTAGAGATATAGCTATTATTGCTATTAATACTGCTATTACTTTTGCTATTGCTGCTATTGCTACACCTACAACAATGGCTACAACAACTACTACTACCAGTAATGCTACTTCTACAACTACAACTACTACTACAACTACTGAAAATACTACAACTACTACTAAGGCTACTACTACTGATTCCACAACTGCTACTACCACTAAAACTACCACTATAGCTGCTACTCGAGATACTACTACTACTACAATTACTTGTACTTCAACTATTACTACTCCTATTACTACTGCTACTACTACAACAACAACTACTACTGCTGCTTCTACTGCTACACATACTACCACCACCACCACCACCACTAATGCTAATGCTACTACTGCTGCTCCTCCTCCTCCTCCTCCTCCTACTACTACTACTACTACTACTATAACTACTACAACTACAACTACAACTACAACTACTCCTCCTCCTCCTACTACTACTACTCCTGCTGCTACTACTATAATTGCTACTGCTACAACTTCTGCTATTACTACTACTCCTCCTCCTCCTCCTACTACTACTACAACTACTATTTCTCCTTCTTAAACTACTACTACTACTATGGCTACTACTACTCCTCGTCCTCCTCGTCCTCCTCCTCCTCCTCCTCCTAGTACTACTTCTCCTACAACAACAACTACTACTAGTCCTCCTACTACAACAATTACTAATACTACAACTACAACAACTATAACTATTTCTAATATTCCTCCTTCTACTACTGCTGCTACTACTGCCATTACTACAACTCCTACTCCTACAGCTGTTACAACTACTATAGCTACGACTAGTCCAACTACTGCTTCTATTGCCACTGTAAATACTATCATTACTACTACCACTATTAGTATTATAGCCACTACTGCTACTGATACTGCAACTGCTTGTACTGTTACTGCTACTACTACCACTCCTACTATACTTTTGTTGCTGCTATTACTACTACTACTACAACTGTTGCTGTTGCTATTACTACTACCACTACTACAACTACTACTAATACCACTACACTATTGCTACAACTTCTGCTACTACTACTATTGCTACAACACTACTCCAACTACTACAACTACTACTAAGATAACTACTACTACTACTACAACTGCTACAACCACAACTACAACTACCACCCTACTATTATTACTACTACGACTACAAGTACCGCCAATACTACTACTATTAGTACTATTGCTCCTACTGCTACATCTACTGCTGCCACTATTACTGCAACTACTACTGCTACTACTACTACCAATGTTACAACTACTGCTACTACTATAACTACTACTACTATTGCTGCTACAATGACCACTATTGTTGCTACTACAACTACTACTATTTCTGCTTTTGCTTCTGCTATTACTAACAGTACAGCCACCAATATTGCCACTACTAATACCACTACTACAACTACAACTACTATTGCTAATACTTCTACAAATGCTACTATGACTACTACTGCCACTGCTACTACCGCTATTACTACTCCTGTAACTGCTACTACTAAAGCTAATACTACTTCTACTGCTACTATGACTGCTACTGCAACTATAACTACTACTCCAACTGCTTCTATTGCTACTGCAACTAATGCCACTACTTCTACTGCTACTACTGTGTTATTACAACAACTAATGCTAGTACTAGTACTAGTCCTCCTCCTACTACTACTAGTACCAGTACTACTACTAATACTACTACTGCTGCTGCTGCTGCTACAACTACTACTGCTCCCAATGCTACTACTATTACTAATACAACTACTGCTGCTACTATGATTGCTATTGCTTCTGCTATTACTACTCCTATTGCGACTATTACTAATGAAACTATGGGCACTACTGCTACTACGACTATTATATCGTCTACTATTAGTATAAGTACTACTCCTCCTACTATGGCTACCACTTCTGCTACAACTGCAGCAGCTGCTGCTGCTACTATAGCCACTATTACTACCGCTACTACTACTACTACTACTACTACTACTACTGCTAGTACAGCTACTACTACTACTGCTACTACTACTATAACTAATACTATTACTACTTCTACTACGATTGCTACTGATACTATTGCTGCTGCAACTACTGCCAATATAGCTACAGCTAGTACTATTATTACTACTACTACTACTATGCCTACAACTATTATTAATGCTAATAATAATGGTAGTACTGTTACTAACACTGCTACTACTACTATAACAACAACAACAACAACAACAACAACTGCTACTCCTACTACTATTGCTATAACAACTACTAATACTACTACTACTAGTAGTACTTCTACTACTACTACTACTACTACAACGGGTACTACCACTACAACAACAATTGCTACTATTGCTACTATGGGTACTATTACTACTTCTGCTGCTGTTGCTACTACTACTACTACCTCTACTACTATTACTACTGCAACTACAACAACAACAACAACTACTACTACTATTTCTCGTACCACTACTACTACTACCGCTACTGCCACTGCTACTACTACTAATACTACTACCACTGCCACTATTGCTACTACTTCTGTTGACACTAATGCTACTACTACTGCTACTATAGCCACTTCTGCAGATACTACAACTATTGCAACTAGTACTACTAGTACTACTATTACTGCTTTTGTTGCTGGTGCTACTACAACTCTTGCTGCTATTACAAGTACTACTGCTACTGCCACTATTGTTACCGCTGCTACTAGAACTTGTATACTACTACTATTGCTACTACTCCTGTGGTTGTTACTACTAGTACTAATACAACTGTTGGTACTATAGCTACTACAACAACTATTGCTACTACTACTACTACTACAACTATTGCTACTACTACTACTACTATTGCTACTTCCGCTGCAACAACAACTACTACTACTACCGATACTACTACCGCTACTACTACAACCACTACTGCTCTGACTTTAACTACTACTACTCATACAACAACTACTTCTACTATTATTGCTTTTGCTTCTTCTACTATCAATGTTGTTGCAGCTACTACTACTATCACAGCTACAGCTACTACTACTACTACGATTGCTACTTCTACCACAACCATTACAATAACTATAATTACTACTACAACTACTACTAGTACTACAATGACTACTAATACTATTGTTGTATCTACAGCTCCAACTACTGCTACTGCCACTTCTGCTCCTACTGCCACTACCACTATGCCTACTATAATTGCTACTACTACTGCAATAGCTGCTGCTACTACTACTACTTACAACAATTACAACTATTGTTGCTACTACTATTGCTACTATAGCTACTACTGCTACTACTACTACTCTAGCAACTAATGTTGCTATTACTACTACTACTACTATTGCTCATACTAATACTACTATTACTTGTATCACTACTACAACTAGTACTTCTACTACTGCTACTACTACAACTACTACGGCTACTACTGCTACTATTTGTACTACTGATGCTGCAACTACTACTACTGCTACTACTAATACTGCTACTGCTACCAATACTACTACTGTTGTTACTACTACTAGTAGTGCGGCTATTGCTACTACTACTACTACTACTACAGCAACTAGTACTATTACTATAGCAACTACTACTACTATTGTTGCTGCTACTTCTAGTACTACTGTTATTATTACTACTACTACTACTATTACTATTGCTGTCGCTACTACTACTTTTGCTGCTACTGTTACTATGACTGCAACTACTACTGCTACTGCTTATACATCTACTACAACTTGTACTTTTGCCACTATTTTTACTACTAGTACCACTACTAGAACTACTACTACCACTACTACTATAACTACTACTACTACTACTACTTATGCTACTGCTACTGCTACCACTGCTACATCTACTACTATAACAACTACTACAACAACTACTACTTTCACTTCTACTTCGAGAACTACTACTCCAACTCCTCCTACTACTGCTGCTATTGTTGCTGCTGACTGCTACCAAAACTACTACAGCTGCTACTACTGCTATGATTGCTACTACTACTACTCAAACTACTACTCCTATAACTACTACTACAACTACTACTACTTTTGCTACTAATGTTACTACAATTACTACTACTACCGCTATGACAAAATCTCTTAGTACTACTACTATTGCTACCACTATGACTGCTACTACTATTCCTACTACTACTTCCTGTAATATGGCTACTAATTTTACTACTAGTATTACTACTATTACTAGTACATCTATAACTACTACTACTATTGCTACTACAACTACTAACTACTACTAACACTACTACCTCTACTGCTGCTGGTACTATTACTACTACTCCTACTACTAATACTACTAGCACTACAATTACTACTATTACTGCTACTACTAGTACAACTAGCACAACTATTACAACTATTACTACTGCTGCTGCTGCCTTTCCAACTAGTGCAACTACTACAACTACAACTAACACTACTATTACGACTATTATTACTACTACTACAACTAATCCAAATACTCCTACTACTACTAGTTTGACTACAATGATTACTATACTACTACACCTGATACTACTACTCCTAATGCTCCTACTACTTCTACAATAACTATTACTACTACTCCTACTACTATTACTAGTGCTACTACTTCTCCTACTCCAGCTATGCTTATTATTGTTACTACTACTACTCCTCCTAATAATACTATTACTACTTGTACTACAACTGCTACTACTACGACTACAACTAATTCTACTACTACTTCTGCAACTACTGTACTTCTGCCACTACTTTTGCTGCGACTACCACTACTACTATAACTAGTACTACTACTACTTCTGCTACTACTACTGCTACCACTGTTACTACTACTACTATGATAACTAATACTATAACAACTACTATTTTGACTTCTACTACAACTACAACTACTCCAACTCCTCCTCCTCCTACTACTACTGCCGCTGACTGCTACCAAAACTATTACTGCTACTACTCAAACTATAACTCCTATAACTACTACTACAACTACTACTAATTCAGCTGCTACTATTGCTACAATTACTACCACTACCACTGTGACAAATTCTCTTACTACTACTACTATTGCTACCCCTACTACTGCTACTACTACTGATACTACTACTTCCTGTAATATGGCTACTACTTTTACTACTACTACTACAAATATTACTAGTACCTCTACAACTACTACTACTATTGCTACTACTAGTAGTAGTAGTGCTAGTAGTAATCGTAGAAGCAGTAGTAATGGTAGTAGTACTAGTAGTAGTAATAGTACACTTGTAGTAGTAGTAGTCGTAGTAGCAGAATTAGTAGCAGTAATCATTCTACTAGTAGTAGTATTATTAGCGATAAGAGTTATAGTAGTGGTAGTTGTAGTAGTTGTATTACTACTCCTAGAATAGTTACAATGAAACTACTGCAAATTCTACTACTACAACTACAACTACTAATACTA
Organism: Trichopus zeylanicus subsp. travancoricus; assembly: GCA_005019695.1. NCBI lineage: Eukaryota > Viridiplantae > Streptophyta > Magnoliopsida > Dioscoreales > Dioscoreaceae > Trichopus > Trichopus zeylanicus. The sequence continues at coordinate 108,413 of RXID01017579.1, read as the reverse complement.
TAACTCCTAGTTGTATTACTCTGATAGGAGTTATAGTAGTAGTAGTCTAGTTGTAGCAATAGTAGTAGCTAGTAGTACTAGTAGTAGTAGCAGCAACAGTTAAAGTAGTAGTACTAGTAGTAGTAGCAGCAGTAGCAAGAGTAGTAGTAGTAGTAGAAGTAGCAGTAGCAGTAGTAGCAATAGTAGTAGTAGTAGTTGGAGTAGTAGCAGTAGTAGTAGAAGTAGTAGTAGCGACAATAGATGTAGTAGTAGTTCGAGTAATAGTAATACTAGTACTAGTACTAATAGTAATAGAGGAGTACTAGTAGTAGTAACATTACTTGTAGTAGTAGCAGCAGTAGTAGAAGTAGGAGTATCAGTCGAAGTAGTAGCAGTAGTAGGAATTGTAGTATTTGTAGTATTTGTAGTAGCAGTAGTTGCAGTAGTAGCAATAACAATAGTAGTTATAGTAGGAGTAGTTCTTGTAGTAGTAGTAATAGGAGTAGTAGTAGTAATTTTAATAACAGGAGTAGTGGTAGCAGTAGTAGTTGTAGTAGTGGTAATAGTAGGCGTAGTTAGAGTGGTGGTAGTAGCAATTGCAGTAGTAGTAATAGTGGTAGTAGTAGTGGTAGGAGTTGTAGTAGTAGTAGTAGTAGTAGTAGGAGTTTTAGTAGCAGTAGTAGTGGTAATAGTAGTAGCACTAGTAGCAATAGTAGTGGTAATTATTGAAGTAGTAGCAGTATTAGTAGAAGTAGTAGTAGTATTAGTAGAAGTAGTAGAAGTAGAAGTAGTAGTAGTAATAGTTGTAGGAGTAGCAATAGTAGCAGTAGTAGTGGATGCAGTAGTAGTTGTTGTAGTAGTAGTTGTTAGTAGTAGTAGTAATAGTAATAGTAGTAGTCAAAGGAGTAGCAGCAACTGTAGTAGTAGTATTAATAGTTCTAGTAGAGGCAGTGGTAGTTATAGAAGTAGCAGCAGTAGTTGCCATATCAGTAGCGTTATCAAAGGTAATAGTAGTAGTGGTAGTTATTATTGTAGTAGTAGATGTAGTAATAGTTAAAGTTGTAGTAGTAGCAGCAGCAGCTGTAGTGGTATTTGTTGTTGTTGTTGTTGCTGTAGTTGCAAGAGTGGTAGCAGTAGTAGTTGTTGTTGTTGGAGTAGTAGTGGTAGTAGTAGTTGTAGTATAAGCAGTAGTAGTAGCAATAGTAGTAGTAGTCGTAGTAGTGCACTAGTACCAATAGTAGGAGTAGAAGCAATAGCTATAGTAATAGTAGTAGAAGTAGTAGTTGTAATAGTAGTAGTTGTCGTAGTAGTAGTGGTAGTCTCAACAGCTGTAGTAGGAGTAGTAGTAGCGCTAGTACAAGCAGTAGTTGTATTAGTAGTCATAGCAGCAATTATAGAAGTAGTAATTGTTATAATGAAAGAAGAAGTAGTAGTTGTTGTTGTAGTATTAGTAGTCATTCTAGTAGTAGTTGTTCTAATCACAGTAGTAGTAGCAACAGTAGAAGTAGAAGTACTTGTTGTAGGAGTAGAAGTAGTACTGGAAGCTGTAGTTGTAGTAGCAGTATAGTAGTAGGAGTAGTAGTAATAGTAGTAGAAGCAATGGTAGTAGTAGTACTAGTAGAAGTAGTTGTGGTAGTATTAGTAGTAGGTAATAGTCATTGTAGTAGTTGGTGAAATAGTTGGTGAAATACGAGGAGTAGTAGTAGTGGTTATAGTAGTCAAAGTAGTGGTTATAGTAGGAGTAGCAACGCTAGTAGAAGTTGCAGTAGCCAAAGTAGTGGTTATAGTAGTCACAGAAGAAGAAGAAGTAGTAGTAGTAGTAGTCATAGTAGTATTAGTCATACTAATAGCAGTAGTAGCGGTAGTAGAAGTTGTTGTTGTAGTAGTAGTAGTAGTGATAGTTGTTGTTGTTGTTGTTCTAGAAGTAGCAGTAGTAGTCTGTGTAGTCATAGTAATAGTAGTAGCAAGAGTAGTAGTAGTCGAAGTAGTTATAGTAGTAGTAGTAGTACTAGTAGTAGTAGTTGTTGTTGTTGTTGGAGGAGGAGGAGGAGTATTAATAGCAGCAGTAGTCATACTAGCAGTAGGAATAGGTGTTGTAGCAGTAGTAATAATCTCAAGAGTAGTAGTAGTCGTAGCTGTAGGAGTGGTTTTAAGATAAGTAGAAGTAGTAGTTGGTATTGTTGTTGTAGGAAAAATAGTAAAAGTAGTAGTTGTTGTAGTTGAAGAAATAGTACTACTAGTAGTAGTAATAGTAATAGTAGAAGGAGGAGTAGGAGTAGCCGCAATAATAGTAGCAGCAGCAGTTGTTGTAGCAGTAGTAGTGGTAGTAGCAGCAGGCATAATAGTAGTAGTAGTAGTTGTAGTAGTAATAATAGTAGTAGTTATTGTTGTTGTTATTGTTGTTGTAGTAGTAATGATAGTAGTAGCAAGTGTAGTCATACGATTAGTAGTAGCAGTAGTAGTAGGAGGAGAAGTAGTTGTAGTAGCAGTAGTAGTAGTTGCAAGAGCTGCAGTAGTAGCAGCAGTAGTATTAGTAGTAGTAATAAAAGTAGTAGTAGTCGTATTAGTAGCAGGAATAGGTGTCGTAGTTGTAGTAGTAGTAGCAGGAGTAGTTGTAGTAGAAGTAGTAATAGTAGTCGTAATAGTAGCTGGTGTAGTAGTAGTAGTATAGTAATAGTAGCAGCAGCAGTAGTAGTAGTAGTAGTAGTTCTGGTAGTAGTTGTAGTAGCTGTAGAAATACATATAGTAGTTGAAGTAGCAGTAGTTCTAGTTATACTAATAGTAATAGTAGGAGTCGCAGTGGTAGCAGTAGTAGTGACAACATTAGTTGTACTACTAACACTAGTAGTAGTTGTAGTAGCAGAAGTAGTTGTAGTAGTATAAGTAGCAGCAATAGATATAGTAGTAGTTGTGGTAGATGTAGTAGTAGTGGAAGCAGTAGTAGTTGTAGCAATTGTGGCAGTAGTAGTAAGTGTAGTAGTACTAGTAGTAGGAGAAATATTATTAGTAGTAGTAGTGGTAGAAGTAGCAGTAGTAGCAATAGCAGTAGTCGTAGTAGTAGCAGTAGGACAACTAATAGTAGCAGTTGTAGTAGTAGTAGTAGAGGTAGTAGTAATAGTAGTAGTTGTAGCAGCAGTAGTAGTAGCAGCAACAATAGTAATAGAAGTAGTAGTAGTAGTAGTCATACAGTAGTAGAAGTAGAAGTAGCAGCATTAGTAGTAGCAGTAGGAGTAGTAGTAGTAGTAGTAGTAGTAGTAGTAATAGAAGTAGCAGTAGCCGTAGTCATAACAGTAGTAGAAGTAGAAGTGGCTGTATTAGTAGTAACAACAGTGACAGAAGTAATAGTAGCAATAGTAGTAGCAGTAGTTATAACAGTAGTAGAAGTAGAAGTGGCTGCATTAGTAGTAACAACAGTGACAGAAGTAGTAGTAGCAATAGTAGTAGAAGTAGCTGTAGTGGTTATAGTCAGTGTAGGTATAGTAGCAAGAGTAGAAGTAGTAAGAGAAGTAACGATAGTAGTTGTAGTAGTAGTAGTTGAAGAAGTAGTATTAGTAGTAGTAGTGGTAGCAAACATACTACTAGTAGTAGAAGTAGTTGTGGTAGTAGTAGTACTTGTAGTAGTAGTTGTATTTGCACCAACAGTAGGAGTGTTATTAACCGTAGTAGTAGTAGTAGTAGTATTAGCAATAGTAGGAGTAGTAGTACTAGTAGTAGTAGCAGTCAAAGTGGTAGTACTAGTAGTAGCAGTAGTATCAGTAGTGACAGTACTAGTAGTAGTAGGAGTAGCAATAGGAACAGTAGTAGTAGCAACGACAACAAAAGCTACAACAGTAGTAGCTGTAATTGCAGTAGTGTCAGTTGTAGTAATAGTTGCAGTAATAGTAGTTGTAATAGCAGTAGCAATAGTAGTAGTAGTCACAATAGTAGCAATAGTAGTAATAATAGCAGTAGTGGCAGCAGCAGTAGTAATAGTAGTAGTAGTACTTGCAATAGTAGTAGTAGTAATTGGAGTATTAGGAGGAGTAGTAGTAGTAGTTGTAGTAGTAGTAGTAATAGTAGTAGTAGTAGGTGTAGTTGTAGTTGTTGGTGTAGGAGTGTTAATAGTTGTAGTAGTAGTAATAGTAATAGTTGTAGTAATAGATGTAGTAGCAATAGTTGTTGTACTAGTAGTTGTTGTTGTGGTAGCCCGTAGTGGTGGCCTTCGTCTTCGTGGTACGTAGTAACTCGTTGGAGTCGTTTGTAGTCGTCGCCTTCTACGATAGTCCTCGTCATAGTAAGTATTAGTAGTCGTCGTCGTAGGCGGCGTCGCCGTTTGGTGTCGTCGTCCGCCCGCCGTCGGCACTGCGTCGTAGCCGCCGTCCACTGCGTGTACGCGTCGTCTTTATGGATACGTTTAGTCTCGCCGTCGTCGTCGTAGTTTTTCTGTAGTCGCCCTTGCACTCGTTGTCCGGGTAGGACGTGTCGTGTCGTCGTCGTCGTTTGTTGTTTCTTGATTGATTTAGTAGTCGTATGCTCGTCCTCGGCAGCCGCCTCCGACCGTAACGGCCCCCTACCGTACGTCGCCGCCGATATTCTTCGGAGTTGTTTGTTTTGTTAGTTGTTGTCAGTCGTGTTTTGTCACGCCCTCGAAAGCGTCGTCGTCGTCGTCCTCGCCCCGCCGTCGTCGTTCTCGTCGTCACAGTAGTAACTCGCAAGTTGTGTAGTAGTAAGAAGTAGATCGTCGAGTACTGGAGAAGTAGTGGTAGTATCAATAGTCATAGAAATTGCAATGGCAGTAGTTATGGCAACAACAACTGCAGTGGTAGTAATAATAGTAGTAGTAGGAGTAGTAGGACATGTAGCAGTAGATGTAGTAAAAGTAGTAGAAGTTATAGTTGGAGTAGTAGCAGTTGTACTAGTTGTAGTAGCAGCAATACTGGTAATAATAGTAGTATTAGTAATGATAGTAGTAGTCGCAGTAGCAGTAGTAGTAGTTACAGCAGCAATAGCATTAGCAGCAGTCGTAGTAGTCAGCGAAGGCATAGCAGTTATTCTTGTGGAAAAAGTAGTAGCAACAGTTGTTGCTATAGTTATTGTAGTTGCAGTAGTTGTAGTATTCTTAGTTCTAATAGTAATAGTTGTAGCAGCAGTAGTGGTGGTAGTAGTAGTAATAGTAGTAGCAAAAGTAGTAGTAGTAGCCATAGTAGTAGTCATAGTTGTTGTATCTACAGTAGTAGCAGCAGTAGAAGTGGTAGTTGAAGCAATAGTACTAATAGTAGTAGTAGTGAAAGTAATAGTAGTAGCACTAGTAGTTATAGAAGTCGTAGTTGTAGGAGAAATTGTAGTAGTAGTAGTATTAGTAGAAGCAATTACAGTATAGTTGCAGTGGAAGTTGTAGTAGTAGTAGAAGTAGTAGGAGAAGTAGTAGTAGTATTAGGAGGAGTAGCAACAATAGCAATAATAGCAGAAGTTATAGTTGTAGTAGGACTAGTAGCAATTGTAGTTGTTGTAGTAGTAATACCAGCAATAGTAGTAGTTGTTGTTGTAACAACAACAGTAGTAGTAGTTGTAGCAGTAGTTGGAGCCGAAGTGATACTAGTAGAAGTAGTAGCAGTAGTCATAGTAGTTGTAGCAGAAACAGTTGCAGCAGTAGTAGTAGTAGTAGCAGTACTAGTAGTACTAGAAGTTGTAGTAGCAACATTAGTAGTAGCAGTCGCAATTGTAGTAGTAGTAGAAGAAGAAGCAGTATTAATAGAAGTAGTAATAGTTTAAGTTGTAGAAGTAGTAGGAGTAGCATCACGGGTAGGAACCGAAGTAGTAGTAGTAGTAATAGAAATAATAGAAGCAATAGTACTAGTAGAAGTAGTAGTAGTGCTAGTAGTATTAGCACTAGTAGTAGCAGTCGTAGTAATAGCAGCAGTAGTAATAGTAGAAGTTCGAGCACTAGTGGAATTAGTAATATAGTAGTAGTAGTTGCAGCAATAATAGTAGATGTATTTATAGTAAAAATAGTAGTAGCAGTAATAGTAGTAGTAATAGTAGTTCTAATAGTAGCAATAGTAGTAGTAATAGGAGGAGTAGTAGTGGTTGTAGTAGCAGTAGTAGTTGTTGTTGTTGTAGTAGTAGTAGTAGTAGTGGGAGTAGTAGAAGTTGTAACAACAGCAGCAGTAGTAGTAGTTGGCGTAACATTATGTGCAGCAACCAAATTATTAGCAGTAGTTGCAATAATAATAGAAGTAGTAGTCGCAATTGGAGTAGTAGTACTTGAAGTAGTAGCTGTAGTAGTAACAGTAGTAGTGATAGTTTAAGTTGCAGTAGTAGTAGGAGTAGCATCACGAGTAGGAACCAAAGTAGTAGCAGTAGTAATAGAAATAATAGAAGCTGTAGTACTAGTAGAAGTAGTAGTAGTGCTAGTAGCATTAGCACTAGTAGTAGCAGTAGTAGTAATAGCAGCAGCAGTAATAGTAGAAGTTTGAGCACTAGTGGAATTAGTAATATAGTAGTAGTAGTTGCAGCAATAATAGTAGATGTATTTATAGTAATAACAGTAGTAGCAGTAATAGTAGTAGTAATAGTAGTTCTAATGTTAGCAATAGTAGTAGTAATAGGAGTAGTAGTTGTTGTTGTTGTTGTTGTTGTAGCAGTAGTAGTAGTAGTGGGAGTAGTAGATGTTGTAACAGCAGCAGCAATAGTAGTAGTTGGGGTAACATTATGTGCAGCAACCAAATTATTAGCAGTAGTTGCAGTAATAATAGAAGTAGTAGTCGCAATTGGAGTAGTAGTAGTACTTGAAGTAGTAGCTATAGTAGTAGCAGTAGTAGTAATAGCTATAGCAGTAAGAGGTTTAGTAGTAGTAATAGTACTAGTAATAGCTTTAGTAGTAGTAATAGTAGTAGTTGCAGCAATTGTAGTAACTGTACTTGTAATAATAATATCTGTAGCAGTAATAATAGTAGTAGTAGTAGTAGGAGTAATACTAATACGAGTAGTAATAATAGTTGTACCAGCTATAGTTGCAGTGGTAATAGTTGTAGCAGTAGTAAAAATAGTATTGGTAGAATAGTAGTAGTAGTTATTGCAGTAGCAGCAGTCATAGTAGTTGTAGTAGTTGCAATAGTAATAGTAGTTATTACAGTAGTAGTTCTAGTAATAGTAGTAGTAGTAATAGGAGTAGTAGTAATCAAAGTGGTAGTTGTAGTAGTTGCATAAATAGTAGTAGTGGTAGTGGTAGTGGTCGTAGCAGTAATAGTAGTAGTTATTGTTGTAGCAGGTGTAGTTGTAGTAGTGGTAGTAGTAGTCGAAGTAGTATTGATAGTAGTACTAGTAGCAGCAGCAACTATATTAGTAGTAATAAAATTAGTAGTCATAGCAGTAGTAGTAGAATTAGAAGTAGTACTAGCAGCAGCAGTAGTTATTGCAGAAGCTATAGTAGCAGTAGTACTAGCAGTAGTAGTACTAGTAGTTGTTGTTGTTGTTGTTGTTTTTGTAGTAGTAGGAGTGGTAGAAGTAGTAGTAGCCTTAGTAGTAATATTAGGAGTAATAGTAGTATTGGTTATAGATGTAGTTGTAGTTGTAGTAGGAGTAGTAGTAGGAGTGGCAATCGAGGTAGTAGCAGTAGTAGAAGTAACAATAGAAGTAATAGTTGTTGTAGTAGTAATAGCAGCAACAATGGTAGTGGTTGTAGTAGTAATGGTAATGCTAGGAGTACTAGTTGAAGTAGTAATAGTCTAATTAGTTCCAGTAGCAGTAGTTGTAATAATAGTAGTAGTACTAATCACAGTCGAAGTAGTAGCAGTAGTGGTAATAGTAGTAAAAGTAGTACTAATGGTAGTAGTAATAGTAGTACTAGTCACAGTTGTAGTAGTGGTAGTGGTAGTAGTAGTAGAAGGTGTAGTAGTAGTGGTAGTCAGAGTAGTAGCACAAGTGGTAGTAGTTGTAGTAGTGGTTGTGGTAGTAGTAGAAGTAGTAGTTATAGCTGTAAGAGTAGTAGTAGTTGTAGAAGGAGTTATTATCATAGCAGTAGGAGTAGTTGTAGTTGTAGTAGCAATAGAAGTAGTAGCATGAGTAGTAGTAATAGTATTAGTTATTATATTACTGGTAGTACCAGCAGTAGTAGTTGTAGTACTAAGGTAAATGTAGTCGGAGTGGTTTTAGTAGTAGAGCTAGTAGTAGTAGTTGTCGTCATAGTAGTAGTAGTAGCAGGAGTAGTAGTAGAAGAAGAAGCAGTAGTAGTAGCAATAGTAGTGGGAATCATAGTAGTAGTAGTAGTAGTATAAGTAGTAGTAATAGTAGTATTAGAACTAATTGTAGTTATTTTTGTAGTAGTAGTACAAGTAGTGGTAGTTGTAGGAATAGTAGTAGTAGAAGTAAAAATAGTAGTATAGTTGGACGAGGAGTAGTAGTAGTGTGAGTAGTGGTAGTTGTAGTAGTAGGAGTGGTAGCTGTAGTAGTAGTAGTAATACTAGTAGTAGTGGTTGTCGTACTTGCAGCAGTAGTAGTCGTACTAGGAATAGTAAGAGTTGTAATGGCAGTTGCAGTGACAGTAGTAGTAGTTGTTGCAGCAGCAACAATAACAATAGTAGTAGTAGCACTTATGGTAGTAGTAGTAGTAGTAGTAATGGTATTAGCAGCAGCAACAGCAGTCGTCTAAGTAGTTGTAGTAGTCATAGCATAGTATTAGTAGTAATATGGGTAGTAGTAGTACGGGTAGCACTAGTAAAAGTAGTAGTAGTAGTAGTAGTTGTAATATTAGTATTAGTAGAAGTATTAGTCGTAGTAGTAGTAGTAGTAGTACTAGGTGTAGTAGTTGTCATAGTACTTAGAGCAGTAGTAGTAAGAGTGCCAGTAGTAGCAGGAATACTAGTCGCTGTAGTTGTAGTTGCAGTAGTAGGAGTTGTAGTAGGAGTAATAATACTAATAGTAGTAGAAGTAGTAGTAGTATTAGTAGTAGCAGCAACAACATTAGTTGCAGTAGTAGTTGTTGTTGCAGAAGCAACAACATTGGTAGTAGTAGTACTTGTAGTGGTCGTATAAGTTGTAGTAGTAGTAGTTGTTGTTGTAGTAGTAGTAATAGTAGGATTACTAGTAGTAGCAGTAGTAGTAACAATAGTAGTCGTGGTAGTAGTTGAAGTAGTGGTAGTAGCAAAAGTAATAGTAGAAGTTGCAGTTGTAACAATAGTAGTAGCAATAGCAACAATATCAGTAGTAGTAGCAGAAATAGCAGTAGCAGTAGTAGAAGCAGGAGCAGTAGTAGTAGCAGTAGAAGAAGTAACAGGTGCAGTTGTAGCAGTACTAGCTGAAGTGGTAGAAGTAGTAGCAATAGTCATAGTGGTTGTATTAGAAGTAGTAGTGGTAGTAGTAGTAATAGTTCTAGTAGTAGTAGTAATAGTAGTAGCTGGAGCAGTAGTAGAAGGAGTAGTAGTGGTAGAAGTAGTAGTAGTAGGAGGAGGAAGAGGACGAGTTCTAGTAGTAGTAGCTGCGGCAAAAATAGTAATAATGGTAGCAGTAGTAGGAGGAGTAGTAGTAGTTATAATAGTTGTAGTCGTAGTCATTGTTAAAGTAGTAGTCGTAATAGTAGCAGTAGTAGTGGTATTAGTCAGACTAGTAGTTGCAAAACTAGTTGTGGTAGTAGTAGTAGTAGTAGTAATAGTAGTAGTAGTAGCAATTGTAGTAGTAGTAGTAATAGTAATAGTAGCAGTAGTAGTACTAGTTGTACTAGTAGTATAACTAATAGTAGTAGCAGTTGTAGAAGTTGCAGTAGCAGTACCAGCAGCAGAAGTAGTAGTAGTAGTTGCAGTTATAATTGTTGTTGTTGTTGTTGTTGTTGTAGTACTACTAAAAGTAGTAGTATTTGTAGCAGTAACAACTGTAGTTGTAGTAGTATTTGTAGTATTGGTAGTACTTGTTGTAGTAGTAGTAGGTGTAGCAAAAACAATAACAATACTAGTTGTGGCTACATTAGTAGCAGTAGTAGTAGAAGTAGTAATAGAAGAAGAAGTAGTAGAAGTAGTAGTAGTAAAAGTAGTAATTCCTATTGTAGTGGCAGTAGTCGCTGGAGTAGCTGTAGCAGTAGTAATAATAGGAATAGTAGTAGTAGTAGTAGTACTTGTCATACTAGTAGTACTAGTAATAGTAGTAGTGATTGTAGTATTTGCAGTAGCAGTAGCAATAGCATAAGTAGTAGTAGTAGTAGTAGTAGTAGCATTTATTTTTTTTGTTGTTGTTGCAGTAGTCGAACTTGTAAATGTAGTAGTATTTGTAGCAGTAGTAACAGTATTGGTAGTACTAGAAGTAATAATTCTTGTTGTAGTAGTAGTAGTTGCTAGACTAGTAGTTGTCATTATATTAGTAATAGTAGTGGTGGTGGTAGTAGTAGTAGTAGTTGTTGTTGTAGTGGTAGAAGTAGAAGAAGAAGAAGAAGAAGAAGTAGTAGTAGTAGTAGTAGTAGTAGTCGTAGTAGTAGTAGTAGTAGTAGTGATAGTAGGATTCGTGCCAGTAGTAGTAATAGAAGCAGTAAGAGGAGTAGTAGTTGGGGTGGTAGTAGTGGTAGTCATAGTAGAAGGATTTGTAGTAGTAGTACTAGCGGGAGGAGGAGGAGGAGGAGGAGTAGTAGTAGGAGGAGGAGGAGGAGGAGTAGTCATAGTAGTAGGAGTTCCAGGAGCAGCAGTTGCAGTAGCAGAAGTAGTAGTAGTGGTAGATGTAATAGTCGCAGTAGTAGTTGTAATAGTAGTAGCAACATTAGTAGTAGTACTAGTAGTAGTACAAGTGTAATAGTAGTGGTAGTAGTAGTAGTGGAAGTAGTAGTAGTGGCAGTAGTAGTAGTCGTAGTAGCTATTATAGTAGTAGTAGGAGTAGTTGTAGTAGCATTAGTACTACAAGTTGTAGAAGCAGTAGTAGCTATATTACTAGTAGTACTAGTAGTAGTAGTAGTTGCGGCAGTTCTAGTAACAATAGTAGTAGTAGTTGTTGTTGTAGTTGTAGTAGTAGTACAAGTAGTAGTAGTAGGAGGTATTAGTTGTTGTAGTGGTTGCAGTAGTAGCGGTTGTAGTAGTAGAACAAGTAGTAGTAGCAGAAGAAGTTGTTGTTATCATAGTAGTTGTAGTAGTAATACTTGTAGTAGTAGTAGTAGTAGGAGTCTCAATAGTAATAGTAGTCGTAATAGTAGCAGCAGTCGTTGTTCTAGGATGAGTAGTAGTGGTTGTAATAGTAGTAGTAGGAGGAGGAGGAGGAGGAGGAGGAGTAGCAGTAGTAGCTGTTGTAGTAGGAACAACCACAGTAGCAACAGTAGCTGTTGTAGTAGCAACAGTAGCATTAGCAGTAGTACGAGTAGTAGTAGCAGAATAAGTTGTTTTTATTGTTGTAGTAGTAGTAATTCTCGTAGTAGTAGTTGTTGTGGTTGTTGTAGTAGTATTAGCAGTAGTAGTAGTTGCAAGTGTAGCAGTAATAGTAGTAGTCGTAGTAGTAGCAGTAGTTGTAGCAACTGTAGTTTTAATAGCTCTAGTAGTAGCAACAACAACAACAGAAGTTTTAGGGTTGTACTAGGAGAACTAGTCAAAGTTGTAGTGGTAGTAGTAGTAGTTGTTGTTGTTGTTGTAGCTGAAGTTGTAGTAGTAGTAGAACTAGTAGTAGTAGTAGCTGTAGCAGTAGAAGTAGTAGTAGTAGCAGTACCAATTGTAGTTGCAATAGTAGTACTAGTAATAATAGAAGCAATAGTAATACTTGTTGTAACAACAGAGTCAATAGTGGCGATAGTAGTAGTTGTTGTTGTCATCATGGTAGTTGTAGTAACAATTGTAATGGTAGTAGTAGTAGTAGTAGCAGTCATAGTAGTGGTAGCAGTAGTAGTGGTAGTAGCAGTAATAGAATCAGTAGTTGTAGTCATTATTGCATTAGTAGTAGTAGTTGTTGTTGTAATAGTAGTAGTCGTAGTAGTCATACTAGTAGCAGAAGTAGCAGTAGCAGGAAAAGAAGTAGTCATAGCCGGAAAAGAAGTAGTAATTGCAGTAGTAGAAGTAGCAACTGTAGTAGTAGTAGTATTAGTAGTTGTAGTCATAATTGGATTAGTAGTTGTAGTAGCAGTTACAGAAGTAGTATGAGTAGAAGTAGTGGTAGTTAAAGAAGTAGTAGTAGTCGTAGTAGAAGCAGCAGTAGTAGTAGTTGCAACAGCAGCAGTTATGGGAGTAGTTGCTATAGTATTTCTAGGAGTAGTAACAAAAGTTGTAGTTGCAGTAGCAAGACGTGTTCGAATAGTAGTAGTAGTAGTAGGTGTTGTAGAAGTAGCAGTAGCCGTAATAGTAGTAGAAGTAATATTATTAGAAGTAGTCATAGTAGTAGTACTAGTTATAGTAGATGAAGTGGCGACAATGGTAGTAGTAATAGGAGGAGGAGTAGTAGTAGTTGAAGTAGTAGTTGTTGTAGCTGTAGTAGTAGCCGTTGGAGGAGTAGTAGATGTAGTAGTGGTAGCAGTAGTTATAGAAGTAGCATCATTAGTAGTATTAGTAGCAGTATTAATAGTAGTAGTAGTAATAGCAGTAGTAGTGGAATTAGTAATACCAATAGTTTTAGTCGTAGTAGCAATAGTAGTAGTAGTTGTTGTTGTTGTGGTAGTAGTCGTAGTAGAAGTAGTATTAGTGACAATAGTAGTGTAGTAGTAGTTGTACTAGTAGTAGTCGCAGTATCAGTAGTTGTAGTGGAAGTGTCATTAGATGTTGTAGTAGTAGAAGTAGCAATAGTAGCAATGGCAACAGCCACAGCAGTTGTTATTGTTGTTGTTGTTGTAGTAGTAATAATAGTAATACTCAAGTAGTAGTAGTAGTAGTAGTAGCAATAGCAGTAGTAGGAGTTATAATAGAAGTAGTAGGAGTTGTAATAGTAGTAGTAGCCGCAGTAGTAATACCAGTTGTAGTAGTAGTAGGAGGAGGAGGAGGAGGAGGAGGAGGAGTAGTAATAGAAGTAGTAGTAGCAGTAATAGTGCTTGTAGTAGGATCAATAGTAGCAGTATTAGTAGGAGTAGTAGTTGTAGTAGTAGTCGTGGTGGTGGTGGTAGTAGTTGTAGTTTTAGTTGTCATAATGGTTTTAGTAGCAGCTGTTGTAGTATTAGCAATAGCAGTAGTAGTAGGACGAATATTAGTAGCAGAATAAGTTGTTGTTGTTATCATAGTAGCAGTAGTAATAGTCATAGTAGTAGTAGTAGTTGTGGTCATTATAGTAGTAGCAGTAGCCGCAGTGATTGTAGTTGTAGTAGCACTAGTTGTAGCAGTAGCAACAACGGAAGTATTAGTGTTGTAGTAGCTGTTGTAGTAATAGTAGTGGTAGTAGTAGTTGTAATAGTAGCGGAAGTAGTAGTTGTAATAGTAGCAATAGCAGTAGTTGTTGTAGCTGTTGTTGCAGAAGTAGTAGAAGTGGTATTAGTCGTAGTAGCTGTAGCAGCAGAAGTAGTACGAGCAGAAGTACCTATAATAGTTGCAATAGTAGTAGTAGTAGTAGTAGCAGTAGTAGTATTAGTTGTTGTAGCAACAGAATCAATAGTGGTGGTGGTAGTAGTAGTTGTCGTTGTGGTAGTAGTAGTAACAATTGTAATGGTAGTAGTACTAGTAGTAGTAGTAGTAGTCATAGTAGTGGTAGTAGTAGCAGTGGTAGCAACAGCTGTAGTAGCAGTAGTTGTAGTCATTCTAGCAATAGCAGTAGAAATAGTAATAGTAGTAGTCATAGTAGCCGTACTAGTAGCAGAGTAATAGTTGTAGGAAACGAAGTAGCAATAGCAGTAGCAGTTGTAATAGTAGCAATAGCAGCTGTATTAGTCGTAGTAGTAGTAGTCATAATTGGATTACTAGTAGTAGCAGCAGCAGTAGTAGTAGTTGCGGTAGTAGTAGCAGTAGAAGCAATAGTAGTTGTAGTAGCGGTAATATGAGTAGAAGTAGTACCAGTTACAGTAGTAGTAATAGTCATAGTAGAAGCAGTTGTAGTCATTGTAGCAGCAGTAGTAGCAACCGTAGTCATAGTGGATGTCGTTGTAGTAATATTTGTAGCAGTAGTGACAGAAGTAGTAGTTGCAGTCATAGTAGGTGTTGTAGTAGTAGTAATATTATTGGTAGTCGTAGTAGTAGCAGAAGTGGTAGACGTACTTGTACTATTTGTACTAGTTGGAGTAGAGGCAGTAGCAGTAGTAGGAGGAGGAGGAGTAGTAGTAGAAGTAGTAGTGGTGGTAGTAGTAGTAGTAGTAGTAGTAGTAGTTGGAGTAGGAGTAATAGTTATAGCAATGGTAGCATTTGTTGTGGAAGTTGCTGCATTAGTAGCAGTAGTGGCAAAAGTAATAGTAGTAGTAGTAGTGGAATTAGCAATACCAATAGTTTTAGTTGTAGTAGTAGTATTAGTTATTGTTGTTATAGTGGTAGTAGTAGTTGTAGTAGTAGTAGTGGTAGTAGAAGTAGTATTTGTGACAGTGGTAGAGGTAGTAGTAGTTGTATTAGTAGTAGCAATAGCAGTAGTAGGAAGAGAAGTAGTAGCTAGGGTTGTAGAAGTAGCCCTATTAGTAGTAGTAGCAACAGCAGCAGTAGTAATAGCTGAAGCAATAGAAGCAACAGTGGAAGTAGTAGTTGTTGTAGTGGCATTAGTAGTAGCAATAGTTGTTGTAGTAGTTATACGAGTAGTAACAGTAGTAGTCACAGTTGTATTAGCAATAGCAACAACAAATGTAGTTGTGGTAGAACTAGTAGTAGCGGCAACAGCAACAACATTAGTAGTGTTGTAGTAGTTGTAGTAGTTGTAGACGTAGTTGCAATAGTAGGAACAATAGTAGCAGCAGTAGTGGCAGAAGCCATAGTAGTGGCAATAGTAGTCGTAGTAGTAGTAGTAGCGGTGGTCGTAGTGGTAGTTGTTATTCTAGTAGAATCGATAGTAGTAGAAGTAGTAGTGGTTGTAGTAATAGTAGTTGTACTAGTAGTAGTCGTAGTCGTAGTAGTGGTAGCAGTAGTTGTACTAGTAGCAGTAGTAGTAGCACTAGTGGTAGTCATTGTAGCAGCAGTAATAATAGTGGTAATAGTAGTAGTAGTAGTAACAATACTAGTTGCAGAAGTTGTAGTAGTAGGAAAAGTAGTTGTAGCAGTAGCAGTAGCAGTAGTAGTAGCAGTAGTATTAGTAGAAGTAGTATTAGTAGTAGTAGTAGTAGTAGTCGTCGAACTAGTAGTAGTTGCAGCAGCAGTAGCAGTAGTTGCCTTAGTTGTAGCAGTAGTAGTAAAAGTTGTTGTAGTAGTTGCAGCATTATCTATTGTAGCTGTGGTAGCAGTAGTAGCAGTAGTTGTTGTTGTAGCAGTAGTAGCAGTAGTAGCAGCAGCAGCATTATGAGTAGATGTAGTAGTAGTTGAAGCATTATGAGTAGATGTAATAGTAGTTGTGGTAGTAGTAGCAGTAGTAAAGCAGCAATAGTTGTTATGGTAGTAGTAGCAGTAGTAGTAGTGGCAGCAGTAATAGAAGTTGTTGTTGCACTAGTAGTAGGAGTAGTAGTTGTAGCAGTAGCCACAATCATGGTTGCAGCAGTAGCATTAGCAGTAATAGTATCAATCTACTACTAATACTGCTACTACTTCTACTACTGCTACTGCTGCTCCTACTACACCACAGTTACATCTACCACTGCTAGTACTAATATAACCCCTACAACTACTTCTGTTACTACTGCTACTGCTCCTACTACTACTATTCCAACTACAAATGTTATTGTTGCAGCTCCTACTACTACTACATCTACGAGTACTGCTATTCTTACTCCTACTCCTACTACTGCTGCTACTACTTCTCCTATTACTCATACAACAACAACTACTACTCCTCATACTCCCAATGCCTACTGCTATTACTACTCCTCCAACTACTACTACACCTTCTATGACTCCCACTCCAACTATTGCTATGCCTACTACGATTCTTGCTCCAACTCATAGTACTACCAATGCTATAACTTCCACAACTACTAGTACAACAATAACAACAACAACTACTACTACTACCACCACTACTACCACTACTACCACTAACGCCACTACTAGTACAACAACTACTACTACTCCTACTCCTACACCTACTCTGACTACTACTCGAACTAGTTCAACTACTGCTATTGCTACTACTACTATTACTACTACTATTACTACTGCTTTTGCTACTGCTACTACTGCTACGACTACTACTATAGTACAACTACAACTAGTACTATTACTACTACTACTACAACAACAACAACTACTACTGTTGTAGCTACTGCTACTACTATAGCTGCTCCTACTACTTCTCTTAGTACTACAACTACTATTACATTTACTATTGCAACTATTGTTACTACTGCTTCTACTAGTACAACTACAAGTAGTAGTACTACTACTGCTACTTGTAATACTACAACTACTGCTACTGCTACTACTATTGTTGTTGCAACTGATGCTGCTTCTACTAGTACTACTACTGCTAGTTCTACTGCTACTTACACTACTACTGCTACCACAACTATACTACTATAGCTGCTACAATAATGACAACTACTACCGCTACCACTGTTACTACAACTACTCCTGCCACACTAATTACTACTACCATAACTATTACTATGTTTTATGCTATTATTACTACTACTGCTACAACTATTGTTGCTGTTGCTATATCTTTTACTACAACTGCTTCTACTTCTACTACCACTATGACTACTACTACTACCCCTACTACTACTACTAATGCTACTACTACTCCAACTCCAACTCCAACTGCTTCTATCTCTCCTACTACTCCTACTACTCCTACTCCAACAACTACTACTACTACTTAAACTGCTACTACAACCGTAATAACAACTACAACTACTACTATTACCACAACAACTACTAATAATAAAACAACTACTGCTACTACTCCTCCTATAATACTCCTATTCCTATACGAACTCCTACTACTACTTCTACTACTGCACCATCTCCTAAACCTATAGCTACTACTACTCCTACTACTACTACAACTACCACTCCCTACTCCAACTCCTACTACTACTGCTACTACCACAATAAATACTACTACTATTACAACAACTACTACTCCTCCTACAACAACATCAACTACTATAACTACTACTACTACTGCAATTGCTACTACTACTATTACGACACCTCCTACTACTAGTACTACTCCAATTACTCCTACTACTACCACAACAACAACTACTACTACTACTACTATCACTGCAACTCCTACCACTACAACAACTATGACCCCAACTACTACTCCTACTACAACACCTACAAATAGTACTACTACTCCTCCAAATCCTACTGCTGCTACTACACCTACTACTACTACTACTACAAGTACTAGTATTGAGACGAGTACAACTACTACTGCTACTACTACTACTACTCCTACAACTCCAACTACTACTACTGTTGGTGCTGTTACTATTGCTTCTACTATTACTACTACTACTACTAATGCTACTATTGCTATCAGTACTACGACTACTACTACTAAAACAATTATTCCTACTGCTTCTACTATCACCTACTACTGCTACAAATACAATTGTTTTCGCTACTATAATTGCTACTACTACTATTACTACTACTACTGCAACTGCTACTACTACTATTACTACTAGTACTACCAGTACTATTTCTATTACTACTACTACTACTATTCCTACATCTACAACTGCTACTACTGCTGCTTCTGCTAGTAGTACTCCAACTACTACAACAACTACTATAACTCCAACCCCAACTCTGACTCCTACTATGTCTCCTGCTATTGCCACTACTACAACTACTACTAATTCGACTACCCCTACTCCAACTAGGAATAAAACTCCTAATAATGCTACACCTACTACTACTACAGCTATTGCTACTATTGCAGGTAGTTCTACAACTGCTACTTCTACTGCTACTACTACTACTACTACTGCTATAACTATTACAAATACTTCCACAACAACAACAACAACTACTATAACTACTACAACTCCTACTCCTACTACTGCTACTACTTGTACTCCAACTATTACTACTACTACTACTACTACAAATCCTACTACTACTCTTACTCCAACTCCTACTCCTACTATTATTCCAACCACTACTACTACTACAACAATAATAATAACAACTACTGCTACTATTACTATACTACTGCTCCTACTACTAATACTACTACTCCCACTACTATAACTAACCCTAACACTCCTAATACTGCTGCTATTGCAACTGCTACCGCTGCTGCTGCAACTACTACTACTACTACTACAATAACAACAACTACTACTACTGCTACTAACAGTCCGATAACTTTAACTACTACTACTCTAATTACTACAACTACCACTACACTCCTACTATGACTACTACTACTAGTCATAGAAGAAGTAGTAGCTATAGTAGTAACAGTAGTAGTAGCACTAGTAACAGTAGTAGTAGCAATAGAAGAAGTAGCAATAGTAGTAGCCGTAGAAGCAATAGTGTTAATAGTAGCAATACTAGTAGTACTATTGGTACGAGTGCTGCTGCTACTTCTACTACTTTTACGGCTATGAGTGTTGCTGCTAATTCTACTACTACTACAACTACTACAACTCCTACTCCTACTACTACCACTACTACTACAAATGAACCATAACTACTTTTGCTACCTCGCTAAAATAGAAAATAAAAAACAAAAAAATTAACGCTCTGAAAATATAGAAACAGGGAGTTTGCACACCAATATTCGTCATAAAAGGTCCAACACATAGTAAATGAGAAGGTATACAACTCAGGTCTAGCATAATTACCCTTATATGGCTGGCCTGTTTGGGTACTTGAACATTTCCCAATTGTTCTGGCGCATTTGGAGAAAAAAATTTTCCATCATCCTCCCTTTTCGAGGACTCATTAAAATACTTCGGATAGTACCACAATCTGATCTACTATTATTACTACAACTATAACTACAGCTTCTAGTACTACTACTTCTACTACTATTACGTGGCTACTAGTACAACTACTGCTAGTACTACTACTAATATCACTGCTACCACTGCTACTTCTACTACTGCTACAACTACTGCTACTGCTATTACTGCAACCACCACTGCTACTACTCCTACTACTATAACAACAGTTACTACTATTATTGCCACTATTGCTACTAGTACTATTGCTACTACTTCCACTACTACTACTTTAGCAGTAGTAAAAGCAGTAGTAGCAGTAGAAGCCGTATTAGTAGAAGTAGTAGTACTAGAAGCACAAGTAGCAGTAGTAATAGTTGTATTAGCAATAGTAGTAGTACGAGGAGTAGTAGTAGTAATAGTATTAGTAGTTGTAGTTGTAGCAGTAGAAGCAAAAGTAGCAATGATAGTTGTAGTAGCAGTAATAGTAGTAGTAGTAGTAGTATACTAGTGGTATTTGCAGTAGCAGTAGCAGCATTTGCCATAGTAGTTGTAGTCGTAGTTATAGTAGCAGCAGTTGTAGCAGTAGTGGTAGTACTACTAGTAGTCATTTTATTAGCAGCAGTAGTATCAGTAGTATCAGTAGTAGTCGTAGTAGCAGCATCGGTAATGTTGTAGTAGTATTAGTAATAGTTGTTGTACTCGTAGTTCTAGTTGTTGTAGTAGTTGAAGTAGAAGCAGAAGTAGAAGTAGAAGTAGTAGTAGTAGTAGTTGGTGTAGTAGTAGTAGAAGTAATAGTAGTAGTTGATGTAGAAGGAGCAGTACTTGTAGTTGTAGTAGAAGTGGTAGTAGTAGTAGTTGTAGTAGTCATAGTAGTAGCAGAAGTAGTAGTAGTAGTAGTAGTAGTAGCAGAAGTGGTAGTAGTAGTAGGAGTATCAGTAGTAGTTGCAGTAGTAGGAGCTGTAGTGGTAGTGGTGGTAGAAGTAGATGTAGTAGGATCTGCAGTAGTACTTGTTGTAGTAGACGTAGTAGTAATTGGTGTGATATTGGTGGATGTAGTAGTAGTAGGAGTAGGTGGAGTAGTAGTAGCAGGAGAGGTTGTTGTAGTAGAAGCAGTAGGAGTAGCAGTTGCAATAGTAGGAGCTGTAGTAGTCATGGTAACAGTAGTAGAAGTAGTAGAAGCAGGAGTAGTAGTTGTAGTAGTATTAGTAACAGTGGGAGTACTAGTATAGCAGTAGTAGTAGTTGGTGTGATATTAGCGGATGTAGTAGCAGTAGCAATCGTAGTAGTACAAGTAGTAGTAGTAGTTGTTGTAGTAGGAATAGTAGTAGTTGTTGTAGGAGCAGTAGTGGTAGTAGTTGGAGTAGTAGTTGTAGTAATAGTAGTTGAAGTAGTAGTAGTCATAGTAGTTGTAGTAGAAGTGGTCGCTGCGGTACTACTAGTAGTAGTTGCTATAGTGGTAGCACTAATAGTTGCAATAATAGTAATAGTAGAAGCAGCAGTAGTAGTAGTAGCAGCAGTAAAAATTTTTGTAGTAGCAATAGCATTAGTCGCAGGAGCAAGAGTAGTGGTATTGGTAGAAGTAGCAGTAGTAGTAGTAGCATTTGCAGAAGGAGCATTAGCACTAACACTGACCCAACTACAACAACAACTACTATGACTATTCCTACTCGTACATCGACTACCACTACTACTCCCACAACTACTATTACTGTTACTTCTACTAATACTACTCTTAATCCTAATACTCCTACTACTACTGCTACTACTACTACTACTTTTACTACTATTACTACTCCAACTACTACTACTACTACAACTGTGACTACTGCTCCTACTACTACTGCCCCTAACACTACAACTACTACTGCTCCTAATACTATTCCAATTCCTACTACTACTACTACTACTACAACGACTACTACTATTGCTACTACTACTACCACCACCACCACCAACACATAGACAGCTACTGCTACTATTTCTGCTACTACTACAGCAACAATTGCAACTGCTACTACTATCACTACTATTACTTCAACAACTGCTACTACAGCTACTACTACAACTTCTACAACTACTATTACTACTGCTACTACTAATACCACATATACAGCTACTGCTACTACTACTACCGCTACACTAATTCTACTATTTCTACAATTGCTAATACTAGTGATACTGCTATAGATACTACTACTAAAACACCTGCAACAATAATAATAACTACTACTACTACTCCATCTACTCCTACTATTATTGTTGTTACTGCAACTATGACTAATACTACTGCTACTACTCTTACTACTGCTACAACTACTACTACTTCATCTGCAACTACTACTACTACTACTTCTACTTCAGCTACTACTCCTATTACTGCAACTGCTACAACTACTATTGCTACTACCGATGCTACTACTACTACTCTTGCTAATAGTACTACTACTACTACAACTTGTACTACTACTACTTTTACTACTACTACTTCTACTACTACTACAACTACGATTACTACTAATATGACTACTACTACTGCTACTGCTACTGCTTCTGCTACTACTTCTGCAACTAGTATAGTGACTACTATCGCTGATACAGCTGCCAGTATTACTACCATTACTACTGCTACTACTACTACTATTACTACTACTACTACTACTAGAACTATTCCAATTACTAATTAATGTAACTGCTACAACTACTATTGCTATTACTACTACAACAACTCCTACTACTGCTGCTATTACTATTGCTACTACTACTGCTACAAGTATTGATACTTCTACTACTACTATTACAATTACTAATACTTCTACCACTAATACTACTAATGCTACTACTACTAGGACTTCCACTACTAATACTACTACTACCACTACTACTATTATCACTACACTACTATTGCGACTACAATAACTACTACCACTACCTGGATTACTACCACGGCTAATAATACTGCTACTCCTGCAACTACTACTACTATTACTACTACTAACACAACTTCTACTTCTTCTACTATTACTACTGCTACTACTACTTCTACTACTGCTTTTACTACTATAACTACTTATATTATTACTACAACTACTGCAACTGCTGCAAATACTACTGCTATTGCTACTAGTACTACTGCTGCTACTACTATTACTACTACTACAACAACTACTGCTACTACTGCTACTATTACTATTGCTACTCCTATTACTGATGCTACTTCTACTACTACCCTTGGTACTACTACTACTATATCTAGTACTACACCTACTATAAATTTTACTACTGCCACTACTACTACTCCTACTGCTCCTCCTACAACTACTGCTACTACTACTACTCCTACTATACACCTCCTACTACTCCTACTACTCCGCATCCCACTTCTACTACTACTCCTACTCCTACTCCTAGTAGCAGCAGTAGTAGCAGCAGGAGTACTAGAGGTAGCAGTTGTTGGAGTACTAGTTGCAATAGCAATAGAAGTAGTAGTTGTGGAATTAGTAGGAGTAGTAGTTGTTGTAGTAGCCATAATTATAGTGGCCATAACTGTATTAGCAATAATAGTTGTAGAAGTAGTAGTAGTATGAGAAGTAGTCATAGTTGGGGTAACAGTAGGAATAGTAGTAGTAGTGGCAATAGAAGCGATAGTAGTAGTAATAGTAGTAGTGGTGGCGGTGGTAGCATATGCGGTACCAGTAGCAGTAGTTGAATTAGTAGTAGTAATAGTAGTAGTAGCAGCAATCAAATTATTATTAGTAGTAGTAGTAGTAGCTGTAGTAGTAGTAGCAAAAGTAGTAGTAGTTGTTAATGTAGGAGAGGTTTTAGATGTAGTAGGTGTAGCAGTAGTTGCAATGGTAGTAATAGTAATGGTGGTGGTGGTGGTAGTAGTAGTAATAGTACTAGTAGAAGTTGCAGTAGTAGTAATAGTAATAGTGTTAGTAATAGTAATAGCAGTGGTAGCAATAGTAGTAGCAATAGTAGTAGCAATAGTAGTAATTTAGTAGTACTAGTTGTAGCAGTAATAGAAGTAGTAGTAGTAGTAGTAGTAGTAGTCATAGTAGTAGTAATAGTAGTTGTATTAGTCGTAATAGTAATTGTAATAGAAGTCATAGTAGTAATAGTAGTAATAGTAATACTAGTAGTCGTAACAGCAACAGTAGTAGTAGTATTAGTAGTAGCAGAAGTAGCAGTTGCAGTAGATGCAATAGTAGTAACAAAAGTAGTGCTAATAGCAATTGTAGCTATAGCTGAAGCAACGAATAGCAGCAGAATTAGTAGTAGTTATTGTTGTACTAGTAGTCGAGGAAGTAGGAGTGGTAGTAGCAGCAATATTTGTAGTAGGAGTAGTAGCAGTAGCAATTGTAGTAGCAATAGTTGTGGTAGCAGTTCTAGTAGTGGTTGGCATAGCATAAGTAGTTGTAATAGCTATAGCAGTAGTAGAAATAGTAGTTGTAGTCATGCTAGTTGTAATAGGAGTAGTGGTAGCAATTGTAGTTGTAGTGGTAGTAGTATTAGTGATAGTAGTTGTAGTAGTAGCAGTAGTACTAGTCATAGTAGTATTAGAATTAGTAAAAGTGGTTGTAGTAGTAGTAGTGGTGGTAGTAGAGTTGTAGTAGTAGCAGGAGCAGAAGTAGTGGCAATTGGGAGGGATGTTGTAGTAGAAGCAGTAGAAGAAATTCTAGTATTAGCAGTAGTAGTAGCAGTGGAAGCTATAGTAGCAGTCATAATTGTAGCAATTTTAGCAGTTGCAGCTATTGCAGTATTAGTAGTAGTAGCGATAGTAGAAGTAGTAGTAGTAGAATTAGTATTTGCAGGAGTAGTAGTCGCTGTAGCAATAAAAGTCGTAGTAGAGATAGTAGTAGTTGGTGTAGTAGTAGTAGTAGTTGTTGCCATAATAGTAGGAGTTGGAGTAATACTAGTAGTTGCCACAGCAGCAGCAATACTAGTAGCTGTAGTAGAAGCAGTTGAAGTTGTAGTAGTAGCCGTAGTACTAGTTGTAGCAGTAGTAGAAGTAACAATAGCACTCGTATCTGTAGTAGTAGCCATAGCAGCACTCGTAGCAGTAGTTATAGCAGTAGTTGTAGTAGCAATTGCAGTAGTAGTAGTAGAAGTAGCATCAGTAGTAGCAGCCTTAGTAGTAGAAGTAGAAGTAATAGTAGTAGTTATAGTAGTAATAGTAGTCATAGCAGTAATAGTTATAGTAGTAGTAGTAATAGTAGTAGTCGTGGTAGGTGTATTTGGGGTAGTTGTAGTAGTAGCAGTAGTAGTATTTGTAATAGTAGTAGTAGCAATAGTAGTAGTAATAGTTGTAGCAGTAGCAGTAGTAGCAACAACAGTTGTAGTAGTACTAGTAATAGTAGTAGTAGTAGTAGTAGTAATAGTAGTAGTAGTTTTTGTAGAAGTAATAGTAGAAGGACTAGGTGTAGTAGCAGTACTAGTAGTTGTAGTACAAGTAGTAATAGTAATAGGACATTAGCAACAATAGTAGCAATAGTAGTACAAGTTGGAATAGTAGTAGCAGTAGCAGCAGTATTAGCGGTAGCAGTTGTTGCAGCTGTAGTAGTAGCAGCAGTAGTAGAGGTGGTAGTAGTAGTCGTAGTAGCAGTACTAAAAGTAGCAATAGTAGTAGCAGTAGTAGCTGTAGAAGTAGTCGTAGGAGAAGTGGTAGTAGTGGTAGTATTAGTTATTGCAGCAGGAGTAGCAGTAGTAGGAGTAGTACTAGTAGAAGTTGTAGAAATAGTTGTAGTAGTAGTAGTGGTAGTAGCAGTAGTAATAGAAGTAGTAGTAGCAACCGTAGAAGAAGTAGTAGTAGTAGTATTTGTTGTTGCAGTAGGAGCAGCCGCAATAGTAATAGTAGTAGAGGTAGTAGTAGTAGAAGTGGTAGTAGTATTAGTAGTAGAAGTAGAAGTACCACTAGTGCTAGAATGAGAAGTAGTAGTGGTAGGAGAAGTAGTAGTAGGAGTAATAGTAGTTGTTATTATAGGAGAAGTTGTAGTAGGAGTTGAAGTAGCAGTAGTTGTAATAATAGTAGTAGTAGAAATAGCAGTAGTAGTAGAAATAGCAGTAGTAGTAATAGTAGTAGTAGTAACTGTAGTAGTAGTTGTTGTAGTAGTAGTAGTAGTAATAGTAGTAGTAGAAGTAGACGTAGTAGTAGCCAAAATAGTAGTAATGGAATAGTAGTCGTAGCAATAGTAGTCGTAATAATAGTAGTAGTAGTAGTAGGAGTTGTAGCAGCAGTAGCAATAGTTGTAGTAGTGCTAGTAGTAGCAGTTGTACAAATAGTAGTGGTTATTGTAGCAATAGCAGTAGTAGTAGTTGAAGTAGTAGTAATATTAGTAGCAGTAGAAGTAGTAGTAGGGGTAACAGTAGTAATAGTAGTAGTAATAGTAAGAGTACTAGTCGTAACATGACGTGTAGTAGCAATAGCAGTATTCGCTGCAGTAGTAGTCATAGTAGTAGCAGTAGCTACAGTGGCAGTAGCAGAAGCAGTAGTTGTTCTAGTAGTAGTAGCAGTAGCAGTAATAATCGCAATAGTAGTTGTAGTAGTGGTAGTTGTGGTAGTAGTGTCGTAAGTAGCTATAGTAGTAGTAGCAGTTGTAGGAGCAATAGTAGCAATAGTAGCAATAGTAGTGCTTGTAGTAATAGGAGTTGTGGTAGCAATTAAGTTGTAGTAGTGGTAATATTAGTAGTTGTATGAGTAGTAGTTGCAGTAGTGATAGTAGTAGTGGTAGTCGTAGTAGTAGCAGAACTAGTAGAAGTCGTTGTAGTAGAAGTAGCAGTAGTAGGAGTAGTAGCAGTAGCAGTAGCAGCAATAGGAACAGTTGTTGCTGTAGTAGCAATAGAAAAAGTATTAGTATTAGTGGTAGTGGTGGAAGTAGCAGTGGTGGCTGTAGTAGCAGTGGTAGTAGTAGCAGGTACAACAGTTGTAGTATTAGCGATAGTAGCAGTGGTAGTAGTAGGTTTAGCAACAAAAGTAGTAGTAGGAGGAGTAGTAGTAATAGTAGCAATAGCAGTAGTAGCAATAATAGTGGTAGGTGTAGTAGAAGTAGCTAAAGAAATAGTAATAGTAGTAGTAGTAGTATTAGTAAAAGTAGCTGTAGTAGCAGTAGCAATAGTAGTAGTAGTACAAGTACTAATAGAAGTACTAGTAGACCTAGTAGTAGTAATACCGGTAACAGTAGTAGTAGTAGAAGCAGCAGTAGTAGCAATATTAGTAGTAGTATGAGACATGGTAGTTCTAGCGGTAGCGGTAGTAGTCGAAGTAGTAGTTATTATTGTAGTAATAGCAGTAGTTGCAGTTTTGGTAGTAGTAGCGCAAACAGTAGTTGTAGCAGCCGTAGTAGCAATAGTAGTTGTAGTTGTTGTAGTAGCGGTAGTAGTAGTTGCTGTAGTAGCAGAAATAGCAATAGTAGTAGTAGTATTAGTAGTGGTAGTAGCGGCAGCGATGATATTAGTATCAGTAGCAGCAACAGCAGTGGCAGTAGTAGTAGTACTAGCAGCAATGGTGGTGGTGGTGGTGGTGGTAGTAGTAGTAGTTAGTAGTAGTAGTAGTAGTCATCGTTGTTGTTGTAGTAGTAGTCATAGTAGTAGCAATTGTGGTAGTAGTAGCAGTAGTAGCATCCGTATTAGTGATAGTAGTGGCAGAAGTAGCAGTCATAGTAGTAGTATCTATCATAGCTATAGTTGTAGTAGTTGTAGCAGCAGCAGCAGTAGTAGTGGAAGCAACAGTTGTAGAAGCAGTAGTTGTAGAAGCAACATTAGCCATTGTAGTAATAGCAGTAGAAGTAACAATTGCTATAGTAGGATTTCTTGTAGTTTGAGTAGCAGTAGTAGTTGTCATAATAGCAGTAGTACTAGTAGTAGTTGCAGTAGTAGTTGTTGTAGTGGTAGCAGTAGCAGTTGTAGTAGTAGGAGTAGCAGTAGGATTGGTAGTAGTAGTAGTAGTAGTAGTAGTAGTAGTAGTAGTTGCACTAGAAGCAGTTGTAGCAGAAGCAGTAGTAGTTGTTGTAGGGGCAGTAGAAGTAGTAGTGCTAATAGTAGTATTAGTAGTAGTAGTACTAGTCATGGTAGCAGTAGTTGTTGTAGTAGTAGTTGTAGTAGTAGTAGTAGCATTAGTAGTAGTCGTAATAGCAATCGTAGTAGTTGCTATTGCAGAACTAGTGGTAGCCAAAGCAATAGTTGTTGTAAAAGTTGTATAAGTAAGGGAAGTAGTAGTAATAGTTGTAGCAGTAGGAGGAGTAGTAGCAATGATAGTAGTATTAGTACTAGTAGTAGTATTAGTAGTAAAAGAAGTGGTAGTTGCTGCACTAGTAGTAGAAGTAGTAGTAGTAGCAATAGTAATTATAGTACTAGTAGCGGTAGTTGTAGGACTAGCAACAGCATTAGTAGTAGTAGGTGTAGTACCAGCAGTAGCAGTAGCAGCAGTAGTACTAATAGTACTAGCAGTAGTAGTAGCCGAAGTAGTAGCTATAGTTATAGGAGTAGTAATCGTAGTAGTAGCAATTGCAATAGCAGTAGTAGCAGCAGTGGTAGTAGCATTAGTAATAGTTGTAGTAGTAGTAGTGGCAGTCGCAATAGTTGTAGGAGTAGTACTAGTATTAGTAGTAGTAACAACAATAGTAGCAGCAATAGTAGTAGCAGTGGTAGTAGTAGCAGTGGCAACAATAATAGTAGTAGTAATTGGAGTAATAGTTATTGTTATAGTAGTAGTAGTAGTGTTAGTAGTAATAGTAGTAGTAGAAGTAATTCTAGTAGCAATAGTAGTATTAGCAGACATAGTAGTAGTTGTAGTAATAGTAATATTAGTATTAGCAACAGTAGCAGAAGTAGTAGTAGAAGCAGTAGTAGTAGTAATAGTTGTAGCAGAAGTCGTAGTAGTGGTTGTAATATAGCCAGTGTAGTAGCCCTAGTAACAATCATAGTAGTGGTAGTAGCAGTAGTAGCAATAAAATTGGAAGCAGCTGCAGTAGTAGCAGTAGGCATGGTAGTAAGCAAAGCAGTAGTAGTCGTAGTAGTAGAAGTTGCAGTAGCTATAGTAGTAAGAGAAGTAGTTAGAGTTGTAGTAGCAACAGTAGTACTAGTAGTAGCAGTAGCAACAGTACTGGTAGTTGTGGTAGTGGTAGTTGTAGCAGTAGTAGTATTAGTCACACCAGTTGTATTTGTAGCAATAGTTGCAAGAGCTATGACAGTATTAGTAGTACTAGGAGTAGTACTAATAGTAGTAGTAGTTGTAGCAGAAATAGTAGTAGTAGTATTAATAGTTGGAGTAGTGATAGCAGTAATCGTAGGCATAGTAGTAGCTGTAGCTGTAGTAGTAGTAGTCGTAGTAGTAGCAATAATACTAGCAGTAGAAGTTGCAGCAGTCGTAGTAGTACTAGTAGTAGTAGTAGTAGTGGTGGTAGTAGTAGAACTACTATTAGTAGTAGTTGTAACAACTATTGTAGTAGCAGTAGCTATAGCAGCAGCAGCAGTAGTAGTAGTGGTAAGAGTAGCTTTAGTAGTAGTAGTAGTCACAGTTGTAGAAATAGTAGTCGGGGTAATAGTAGTTGCAGTAGCTGTACTATCAGTAGTAACAGTAGTAGTCATAGTAATAGTAGTAGTAGCAGTAGTATTAGCATAAGTAGTTGTACTTGTTGTCGTAGTAATAATAGTAGTAGTAGTAGTAGTAGTAGTAGTCGTAGCCGAAGTTGTAGCAACAATAGCAGAAGTTGTAGCAGTAGCAATAGTAATAATAGTTGTAGTAGTAGTTGCAACAGTAGCAGTTATAGTAGTTGTACTAATAGCAGCAATAGCAGCCATGGTAACTGTTGTAGTAGTAGCCACAGTCGTTACTGTAGTAGCAGTAGTAGTAGTGGTACTTGCAATAGTTGTTGTAGTAGTAGTTGTTGTTGTAAAGGCAGTAATAGTAGCTATAGGAGTAGTAGAAGTAGTAGTGCTAATAGTAGTAATAGTAGAAGTTGTCGTAGTCATGGCAGCAATTGTTGTTGTAGTAGTTGTAGTAGTTGTAGCCGTAGCAGTAGTAGTAGTTGTGGTAACAGTAGTAGTTGTTATTGTTCTAGAACCAGTAGTAGCCATGGCAGTAGTTGTTGTTGTAGTAATAGTAGGGGAAGTAGTAGTAATAGTTGTGGCAGCATTAGTAGCAGCAATGATAATAGTATTAGTACCAGTAGTAGTATAAGTAGTCAAAGAAGTAGTAGTTGTCATAGCTGTAGTAGAAGCAGTAGTAGCGGAAGTAACTGTAGTACTAGTAGGGGTAGTTGTAGGAGCAGTAGCAGCATTAATAGTAGTAGGAGTAGTAATAATAGTACTAATAGTAGTAACAGCAATAGCAGCAGTAGTAGTAGTTGTACTAGCAGTAGTAGTAGCCATACTAGCAACTGTAGCTATAGTAGTAATAGTTGCAGTAGTAGCAATAGCAATAGCAGTAGTAGTAGCAGCAAGGTAGTAGTACAACTAGTAGTAGTAGTGGCAGCAGCAGCAGCCGCAATAGTTGTAGTTGTAGTGATAGTATAGTAGTAGTAGTAGTAGAAAATAATAATAGTTGCGGTAGTAGCAGGAGTAGTAGCAGTAGCTGTAATAATAGAAATAGCTGTAGTGGTAACAGTAGCAGTAAAAGCAGCAATAGTAGCAGCAGTAGTAGTAGAAGTAGCAGTAGCTGTAGTCGTAAAAGAAGTAGCTATAGTAACAGTAGTAGTAGAAGCAGTAGTAGCAAAAGTAATACTACAAGTAGCTGTAGTTGTAGCAGCAGCTGTAGAAGCAACAACAACAGTAGTAGTAGTAGTAGTAAGAGAAGTAGCTAGAGTAGCACTAGCAACAACAACATAGTAGTGGTGGTGGTGGTGGTGGTGGTAGTAGTAGTATTAGTAGTAGTAGCAGTAGTAGTAGTTGTTGTTATCGTACCACTACTAGTAGTAGTAGTAGTAGCAGTAGTTGGAGTAGTAGTAGTAGTAGTTGTAAGAGAAGAAGAAGAAGTAGTAGTAGTAGAAGAAGAAGAAGAAGAAGAAGAAGAAGAAGAAGAAATTGTAGAAGTAGCACTATTAATAGTTGTAGTAGTAATAGTAGTAGTGGTAGTAGTAGTAGTTATTGTTGTAGTAGTAGTAGCATCAGTAGGATTAGTAGTAGAAGTAGTAGTAGTAGTAGTAGAAGCAATAGTAGCAGTACAGTAGTAGTAGAAGCATCAACAGCAGTAGTACTAGTAGCAATAGTAATAAAAGTTTAAGTAGAAGTAGTAGTAGGAGAAGTGGCAATAGTAGTAGCAATAGTTGTAGTAGTATGACTAGTAGTTAGAATATCAATAATAGTAGTAGCTATGGAAGTATTAGTAGTAGTAGTAGTAGTACTAATAGTAGTAGTAGTAGTTATTGTTGTTATTGTGGTAGTAGTAGTAGTAGCATTAGTCTTAGTAATAGTAGCAGCAACAGTAGTAGTAGTTGTTGTAGTAGTACTAGCAGTAGCAGTAGAAGTAGCAATAGTAGCAATAGCTATAGCAATAGTTATAGGAAAAGTAGTAGTAGTCGTAATAGTAATTTCAGTAGAAGTAGTTGTAGTAGTACTACTAGTGGCAATAGTAGTAATAGTAGTAGTGGTGGTGGTGGTAGTAGTAGTACTAGCAGTAGCAGTAGTAGTAGAAGTAGTAGTAGCAGTTGTAGGAGTTGCAGTAGTAGTAGTAGTAATAGTATTAGTAGTTGCAACAAGAGCAATAGTAGTAGCAGTAGCAGTAGTAGTAGTAGTCATAGCAGCAATGGCAGTTGTTGTTGTAGTAGTAGTAATAGTAGTAGCAGTTGTGGAAGGGGTAGCTGTGGTAGTAGCAGTAGTTGTAGTAGTAGTGGTAGTACCTATGGCTATACAAGCCGTAGCAGCAATAGTATTAGCAGTAGTGGTAGTAGTTGCTGTAGTTGTGGCAATAGTAGAAGCAGTAGTGGCAGTAGCAGGTGGAGGAGTAGTAGTAGTAAGAGTAGCAAGTAGGAGAAGTAGCAGTAGTGGTAGTAGTAGTAGCAAATAGGAGAAGTAGCAGTAGCAGTAATAGCAGCAACAATAGCAGTAGTTAGTAGCAGTAGTGGTAGTAGCAGTTATAGTAGAATTAGCGAATGTAGTGACATTAGAAGTAGCTGCAGTAGTACTAGTAGTAGTAGTAGCAGTAGCTGTAATAGTAGTCGAAGTAGCAGTAGTTGTAGCGGCAGTTGTGCTAGTAGTAGTAGTGGTAGCAGTAGTAGCAATATTAGTAGCAGTAGTAGTGGTAGCCACTATAGTAGTAGTAGTAGTAGAGTAGGCGCAACAGTAGTAGTAGTAGAGTAGGAGCAGCAGCAGTAGTAGTAGTAGCAGTAATAGTAGCATTGGTAGAAGTAGTAGTGGTAGCCGCAATAGTAGTAGTAGTAATAGTAGTAAGAGTTGCAGTAGAAGTAGTAGTACTAGTTCTACTCCTACGACTATTACCCTACTACTACAACTACTACAACTACTATGACCACTGCTACAACTACTGCTGATACAAATACTACTACTGCTACTCCCACTACTACTCCTAATACTACGTGTAATACTACTACTAACACTACAACAACTATTACCACTAGTACTACTTCCCCTACTTTTACTATTACTACTACTGCAACTTCTACTACTCCTACTACTTCTAACAAAATAACTACCACTAATTCCACAACTAGTACAACTGCTACTACTGCTACTCCTTCAACTGCTACTACTACTAATAATACTACTACTACTACTACAACTCCTCCTACTACTACTACTAGTACTACAACTACAACTATTACTACAAATTCTGCTACTACAACTAATCCTGCTGCTACTATGGCTGCCACTACTCCAAATATTACTACTTCTACTACATCTCCAACTCCTACTCCCACAACTGCTACTACATCTTCTCCTCCTCCTCCTCGTCCTCCTCCTCCTACTACTGCTTCTATTGCTGCTGCTACTACTACAATTGTTACTATGACAACTACACCTCATCTTACTCCTACTACTACTGCAACTCGTATTACTATTACTACTACATCTACTACTACTCCTACTCCTACTCTGCTGCTGCAGCTACTACTACTCTACTACTACTACTCCTACTACTACTCCTACTGCCATTCCTACTCCTATTACTACTACAACTCTTGTACTCCTACTACTACTCCTACTCCTACTACTCCTACTCCAACTACTACTACTACTACAACCCATACTATTACAACTACTACTACTCCTACTCCAGCTCCTACTTTTACAATTATAACAAAAACTATAACAACTACTATTACTACTAATACTACTACTACAACTACTATTACTACAACAACTACTACTACTACAACTCCTCCTACTACTAGAACTACTTCTACAACTACTACTACTTATGGTACTACTGCTACTGCTTCTACTACTACTATTGCTACTACTACTAATATTGTTGTTGCAGCTACTATTGCTGTTATTACTACTACTACGACTACTGCAACTGTTACTACTACTACCACCACCACCACCACCACCGTCACCACAACTACTACTACTATTACTACTTTTGCTACTAGTACTATTACAACACTACTACTACTACTACAACCACTATTATTGTTGCTACTACTGCTGCTACCGCTACTACTACTGCTACTGCTGCTACTACTACTAATACTACTACTACTTCTAATACTACTATTGTTGTTGTTGCTGCTGCTATTATTACTACTACTACACTACTTCTAGAACTACTTTGGGTACTATATCTTTTACTACTACTAGTACTACTACTACTTCTACAACAATAACAACTACTGCTACTACAACTAATACTACTACTACAATAAGAACAAAAGCAACTACTACTACTCCTCCTACCTCTACAACTACTACTACTCCAACTCCTACTTCTACTACAACTACTACTACTCCTCCTCCTACGACTTCTGCTACTGCTACCACTATAATTATGAGAACTGCTTTAGCTACTATTACTACTACTACAAATACTGCTACAACTATTACTACTCCTACAACGATTACTATTACTACTTCTATTACTAGTTCTTCTACTACTGCTGCTGCTGCTAATACTACAACTACAACTACTACAACAACAACTACTACTACCAGCACTATTATTACTACTACTACCACTATTATTACTACAATTATTAGTGCTGCTACTCGTACTGTTACTATTACTCCTACTATTGTTGCATGTACTACTATAACTTCTACTACTTCAAATACTACCACTAATACTACTACTTGTATTAATACTACAATGACTGCTATTTCTAGTATTACTATTACTCCAACTACTTCTACTACAACTACTACTACTATTACTGCTGCTATTATTACTACTAGTACCACTGCTACTTCTTCTTCTTCTACTACTACTACTACTACTACAATTGCTACTACTAATATAATTGCTACTATTACTACTATTACTACTTCCACTACTACTTCTCATACTACTAATACAGCTAATACTACTACTAGTAGCCCTACCACGACTACTACTACTAGTCCTACTATAATGACTTCTACTACTACTACTGCTACTACTACTACTACTCCTACTCCAACTCCAACTACAACTTTAACTCCCATGCCTACTACTACTACAACAACTACTACTATTACTGCTACTACAATTACTACTAACTCCTAATACTCCTACTTCTACTGCTACTACAACAACTATTACTACTATTGTTGCTATTTTTACTATAACAACAACAACTACCACTACTGCTACTTTGACACTTATAGCAACTACTACTTCTACTACTATTACTAGTACTACTACTGCTATCATTTCTACTACAACTACTACTATCAATACAACTACTAGTGCTACAACAAGTAATACTATTACTAGTACTATCAGTCCTACTTCTACAACTACTAGTACTACTGCAACTACTACTACTACAAGTATTACTACTACTACTACTACTACTACTTGTGCTACTACTACTACTCTGGCTCCTACTCCTTCTACTTCTATTGCTACTAGCACTACTCCTGCTACTATCACTCCTACAACTACTACTACTCTACAACTAGTATTAATCCTAATACTCCTACTACTACGATTACTGCTACTACTACTACTACTCTTATTACTACTACGACTATGATTACTACTAATAATTCTACTCCTACTATTACTACTCCTTACACTCCTACCACTACTACTCCTAATACTACTACAACTACTAATACTAGAAGGAGGAGGAGGAGTAGCAGTAGAAGGAGGAGTAGTAGTAGCAGTAGTAGTAATAATAGTAGTAGTAGTAGTGGCAGTAGTAGTAGTTGTAGTAATTATAGTAGTAGTAGTGGCAGTAGTAGTAGTTGTAGTTTGTAGTAGTAGTAATAGTAGTAGTTGTAGTTGCCACAGCAGTAGTAGTAGTAGAAGTATTAGTTGCCATAGTAGTAGTTGTTGTTGTTGTTGTAGTAGTAGTGGTAGCAGTAGTAGAAGTAATCATAGAAGCAATAGTAGCAGAAGTAGTAGTTGAAGTAGCTATAGTAGTAGTAGTAGTATCAGTAGTTATAATAATATTATTCACTGTAGTACTAGTAGCCATAGTAGAACCAATAGTGGTAGTTGTAGTAGCATTAGTAGTAGTAGTAGGAGAAGCAGTAGTAGCAGTTTTAGTACTAGCTAATCCCACATCTTAGTAACTTTCCCCTAGTATTGATTTATCAGGTCAAAGTAGAGGCTTTTGTATCAATAATATTATCTTATTTTGGGTTTTCTCCCTTTCTATCTTCCTTGTGGATTCGAGGATTTATCATGGTGAGAAGATAGTGATCCTTTCCTACCCCTCGTGCCCCCTCTCCCGCTACATCAAGTGGTATCAGAGTGATGTTATTCCTGAGCTCAAATCCATTGATTGTAGTTGGTGGCGACAACTCCATGGACAGTGATTTTGGAGATTATCAATTTAAAGATTTGATCAAACAAATATTTCTTGCTTCTATCACTAGGATTTATCAATCTTTGAAATGGATTGAAACTAAGAACCAAGTTCATCAATTGATCGTCAAAGAGGCTCGCGGTCTGATGTCTTGGAGATCAATATACGAAGCTACTCAGGAAAATCAAAACCTCGGTAAGGTGAATATTCCATACTTTCATTATTATGAGAGTTTGTTTATTTGGATTGGTAAAGTAGAGAAATTCTTTAAGATTATGAAGGTTCCTAACGACAAGAAGTTGAGAATTGTTAAATACAAGCTTGATGGTTATGTTTCATCTTGGTGGGAGAAAATTCAACTCCAAAGAACACGTGAAGGGAAACCAAAATCTGCTCATGGCCGAAGATGCTTAAACTATTCAACATAAATATCTCAAAAGGGGATTAAAATCAAGGAAGACAGA
This sequence comes from Trichopus zeylanicus subsp. travancoricus, assembly GCA_005019695.1. Classification (NCBI taxonomy): domain Eukaryota; kingdom Viridiplantae; phylum Streptophyta; class Magnoliopsida; order Dioscoreales; family Dioscoreaceae; genus Trichopus; species Trichopus zeylanicus. The sequence goes on along the minus strand of RXID01017579.1, from coordinate 73,182 downwards.
TATCTGATCCAAGGGCTTCTAGAATTGAAATAAATAGAGACAACCATGAGGTATTAATTCCATATCTTAATAACTTTTCTCTAGTATTGAATTATCAAATCGAAGAAAAGGTTGTGGATCACGTGCAAGATAAACAAACTAATGAAGATTTTATTGAGGTCCCCAAAGATTCTTTTTTTGATGAGTTAGAAAATCATACAAAAGTGACTTTGGATATTACAAAAAAATTTCAAGAGACTATCGATGAGAAGTCATATGAATCAGTTGATAATTTTGAAGACTTTAAGAAAGAGTTTTTCACTTGTGAAAATATTGACTGTGATAATCAAGATTTTTCTTTGAATTCATCGAAAGCAAACTCTCTTGAATAATTGGAGGAAATTTCTATAGGAGTTATCACTATGCAAGATTCAAAATTTGTAATGATATATTCAGATTATTATACTAATTGTCAGCAAACTTGTGAAGAAGTAGTAGAAGTAGTAATACTAGTAGAAGAATAAGTAGTAGAAGAGGTAGTAGTTGTCGTGGAAGTAGCAATAGTGGTACTAGTAGTAGTAGTAGTAGTGGTACTAGTACTAGTAGTAGTAGTAGTAGTAGTAGCAGTGGTACTAGTACTATAGTAGTAGTAGTAGTCTAGTAGTAGATGTAGTTATAATTATAGTAGTAGAAAGAGTAGTAGTAGTAGTAGTAGTCGTAGTTGTTGTAGTAGTAGTAGTAGTCGTAGTCGTAGTAGTAGTACCAGTAGCAGCAACAGTAGTAGTAATAGTAGTGATAATAATAATAACAGTAGTAGTAGTGGTAGTTGTAGAAGAAATAGCAGGAGTAGTAGTAGCAGTAACAATAGTAGGAGTATTATTATCAGTAGGAGTAGTAATAGTAGCAATAGTATTTGCAGTAGTAATAGTAGTAGTTGCAGTTGTACTAGTAGTAGTAGGAGTTGTAGTATGATTAGTAGTAGTAGTAATAGTTGTAGTAGTAGGGGTCAAAGTAGTAGTAGTTGTAGATGTAGTAGTAGTGGTGGTAGAAGAAGCAGCAGTAGTAGTAGTGATAGTAGTAGTAGTATTGGTAGTAGTAGTTGTAGTAGAACTAGTAGTCGTAGTTGTTGTAGGAGTTGTTGAAGTAGGAGTACTAGGAGTTAGTAGTACTTATAGTAGTAGTAGTTGTTGTTGTATTAGTTTGAGTTGGAGTTTGAGTTAGAGTTAGAGTAGCAGCTGTATAACTAATACTAGTAGTCGCAATAGTAGATAGATTGACAGTAGTAGTCATAGTGGTAGTATTAGTTGTAGTAGTAGTAGCAGAAATAGTAGCAGAAGTAGTAGTGGTCACAGTAATAGTAGCAATAGTAGTAGTAGTAGAAGAAAAAGTAGTAGTGGCAGTAGTAGTAGTAATAGCAGCAGTTTTAGTAGAAACAGTAGTTGTAGCAGTAGTAGTTGTAGTAGTAGTTAGACTAGTAGTAGTACTAGTAATAGTAGTAGTTGTAGTTGTCATAGGCGTAGTAGTATTAGTAGTTGAAGTAGTAGAAGTTGTAATAGTAGTTGCAATAGTAGTGGTAATATTAGTAGCAGTAGAAGGAGCAACACTAGTATTAGTAATAATAGTAGTATTTGTAGTAATAGAAGTAGTAGTAGTTGTAGTAGTAGTTGTAGTATTATCAGTAGTAGTAGACATAGGAGAAGTACCAGTAGTAGTAATAGTAACAGTAGTAGGAGTAGTATTGGCATTAGGAATAGTAGTAGTAGTCATAATATTTTTACTAGTAGTACTAGTAGTGAAAGTAGTAGTTGTAATTGTAGTGGTAGCTATAGCAGAAGTCATAGGAGTAGTTGTAGCAGTAGTTTTTGTGAAAGGAGTTGGAGTAGTAGAGGTTGTAGATGTAGCTGTAGTAGTAGTGGTAGTAGTAGTAGTTGTAGTATTAGCAGTAGTAGTAAGAAAAGTAGTAGTAATAGTTGTTATAGTAATAGTAGTAGGAGTACAATTAGCAGTTGGAGTAGTAATAGTAATAGTAGTATTTGTAGTTGTACTAGTAGTAGTAAAAGTAGTAGTTATAATTGTAGTGCTAGTAGTAGCAGAAGTTGTAGGAGTAGTAGTAGTTGTTGTTGTTGTAAAAGTAGTAGGTGGAGTAGTAGTTGTTGTTGTTGTTGTAGTAGTGGTAGTAGTAGTAGGAGTAGTAGTAGCAGTAGTTTATTTTGTTGTAGAAGTAGTAGTAGTAGTGTTTGTACTAGTAGTCGAAGTATTAGTACTACTACTAGTAGTAGATGTAGTAGCCGAAGTAGTAGCAGTAGTAGTATTTTTAGTAGTTGTGGTAGTTGTAGCAACTATTATAGTTGTAGTAGTAGTAGCTATTATAGTAGTGGTAGTAGTAGTAGTAGTAGTCATAGTAGCAGTAATAATAGCAATAGTAGTAGTATAAGTGGAAGTAGGAGTAGTAGTAGTAGTATTCATTGTAGCAATAGTCTTAGTAGAAGTTCTAGTAGTAGGAGAAGTAGTAGTACTTGGAGTACTAGTAGTAGTGTTGTAGCCATGGAAGTAGTAGTAACAATAGTAGGAGGAGTAGGAGTAGCAGTAGTAGTAACAGCAACTATAGTTGGCATAGTACTACTACTAGTAGTTGTAGTAGTCACATTATAAGTAGAAGTAGGAGCAGTTGTAGCACTTGTAGTAGTTGAAGTTGTAGTAGTTATAGTATTAATAGTAGGAGCAGTAGTAGTTGTAGTAGGAGTGGCAGTAGTAGCGTTAGTTGTAGCAGTATCCATAGTAGCTATAGAAATAGTAGGGTTATAAGCATTTAAAGTAGTAGTGGTAGTAGTTGTGTTAGTAGTAGTAGCTATTATAGTAGCAGTAGTTGTGTTAGCAATAGTATTAGTAGAAGTAGTATTCGTTGGAGCAATTTTATCAGAAGCAACAGTAGTTATAGTAGTAGTAGTAGCTATAGTAGTAGTTGTTGTAGGAGGAGGAGGTGGAGAAGTAGCAGTAGAAGTAGTAGTGATAGTAGTAGTGGTAGTAGTCATCATAGCAGCTGTACTAGAAGTAGAAGTAGCAGTAGTAGCAATGGTAGAAGTTGTAGCATATGCAGTTATTGTAATTGCTATAGTAATAGCCGCAATTGTAGTAGTTTTAGTAGGAGTGGCTATTATAGCTATAATAGTAGTAGGAGGAGGAGTTCTACCAATAGTAGTAGTAGTTGTTGTAGTACTAATAGTGGAAGTAGTAGTAGTTATTATTGTTGTAGCGATAGCAGCAGAAGCTTTAGTAATAGAATTAGTAGTAGCAGCAATAGTAGAAGTTGTGTTTCGAGAAGCAATAATAGCTGCAGTAGTCTTATAATTAGGAGTAGTAGAAGCTGGAGCAGTAGTTGTAGGAGTAGGGGAAGATGTTGTATAAGAAGTAACAATAGTAGAAGTTGTTGTAGTATTTGTAGTAGCACTAATAGCAAAAGTTTCAGTAGTTGTGGTGGTAGCAATTGTAGCTATAGTTGTAGCAGTAGCAGCAAAAGTAGTAATAGTGGTAGTTGTAGTAGTAGTTATAGTAACAAAAGTAGTAGCAATAAGAGAAGAAGTAGTAGTAGTTAAAATAGTAGTGGTAGGAGGAGGAGGAGGAGGAGGGCGAGGAGGAGAAGGAGGAGGAGGCGGAGTAGTGCTGGTAGTGTTAGCTGTAGTCCTAGCAGCCATAGTAGTTGTAGAAGTAGTAGCAATACAAGTAGTAATAGCAACAGTAGCAGCTGAAGGGCTAGTTGTCGTTCTAGTAGTGGTAGTAGCTTTAGTAGTAGTAGTAGTAGTAGTAGGAGTCATAGGAGTGATTGTAGCACTTGTTGTAGTAAGTGCTATAGTAGTAGTAGCAGTAATAGTACGAGCAATTGTAGTTGTAGTAGGAGTAGCTATAGTAGCAGTAGTGGTAGGAGTATTAGTAGTAGTAGTTGTGGTTGTAACAGTAGTAGTAGTAGTAGCAATAGTAGTAGTTACAGTAGTAGTAGTAGTTGCACTATTAGTAATAGTGGTAATAGTAGCAGCCGTAGTAGTAACTGTACAATAGTAGGATTAGTATTTGGGGAAGTAGTAGTAGCTGTAGGAAGAGTCGCATTAGTAGTCGGAGTAGCAGTCGTAGTTGCAGTAGTAGTAGTAATGGCAGTAGTAGCTGCAGTATTATTACTAATAGCAGTAATAGGAGTGGAAGAAATAGTACGAGTGGTAATCATAGTCGGAGCAGTAGTGGTAGTAGTAGTAGCAATAGTAGCAATATTAGTAGTTGAAGTAGTAGCAGTTTGAGTAGTAGTGGTGGTAATAGTAGTGGTAGCTATTACTGTTGTAGTAGTTGTAAGTGTAATAGAAGGAGAAATACCAGTAATAATAGCTGCAGCATCAGTAGTACCTGTAGCAATAGTAGTCATAGTAGCAGTAGTAGTAAAAGTAGTAGTAGTCGAAACAATAATTGTAGCAGAAGCAGCAGCAGCAGTAGTACTAGTAGTAGTAGTAGCAGTAGCAATAGTAGTAGTAGTAGTCGTCATAGTAGCAGTAGCAGTAGTAGCAGTAGAAATAGGTGCATTAGTAGTAGTAATGTTAGTAGCAGTAGCAGAAGCCATTGTAGCAGTTGTAGTAGTAGCAGCAGTAGTAGCAGCAGCAGCAATAGTTGTAGTTATTTTAGTAGTTGTGGTAGTTGTGGTAGCTGTTGTAATTATAGTAGTAGTATTAACAACAATAGTAGTAGTAGCTATTGTAGTAGTAGTAGTCGTAGTAGGAGTAGTAGTAGTAGTCATAGTAGCAATAATAGTAGCAATAGTCGTAGTAGAAGTGGAAGTAGGAGTAGTAATAGCAATATTAGTTGTAGCAATAATATTAGTAGCAGCAGTAGTAGGAGAAGTAGTAGTACTTGTTGTAGTAGTAGTAGCTATTATAGCCATGACAATAGCAGTAGGAGGAGGACCAGTAGTGGTAGGATTGTCAATAATAGTAGTAGTGGTAGGCGTATCAGTAGTAGTAGTAATGGTTGTAGTAGTAGTAGGAGGAGGAGCAGTAGTGGTAGGAGTGTCAATAATAGTAGTAGTGGTAGGCGTATCAGTAGTAGTAGTGGTGGTGGTAGTATTAGTAATAGTAGGAGTAGTAGTAGAAGAAGTAGTAGTAGTGGTAGTAGCTATCATAGTACTAGTAGTAGTAGTAGTGGCAGAAGTAGAAGCAGTTGTAGTAGCAGTAGTAGTAGAAATTGTAGTAGTAGAAGTAGTAGAAGGCATAATCACAGTAGCAATCATAGTAGCAGTATTAGTAGCAGTAGTAGTAGTGGTAGGAGAAGTAGTAGTAGTAGAAGAAGTAGTAGTAGCACTAATAATAGTAGCAATAGCAGTAGAAATAGTTGTTGTAGCAGTTGAACTAGTAGTGGTTGTAGTAGCAGCAGTAGTAGCAGCGACAACAACAAGAGTAGTGCCAGTAGTTGTAGTATTAACATTAGTAGCAGCAGCAGTAGCAGTAGTAGTGGTAGCAGCAACAGCAGTAATAGTAGTAATAGCTATAGTTGTAGTGGAACCGGTAGTTGCTGTAGTAGATATAGTAGTATTAGAAGAAGTAGTAGCGGTAGTAGAAATAGTAATAGTAATAGTAGTTTTAGTAGTAGTAGTAGTAGTCGTATAAGTTACAGTAGTGGAAGTTGCAATAGTAGTACTGCCAGAAGTAATAGAAGTAGTAGTGGCAGTAGAAGGCATAGTACGATTAGTAGTAGTAGCGGTAGTAGCAGTAGTGACAGTAATAGGAGTAGCAATAGTAGTAGTGCTTGTAGTATGAGTAGTAGCAGCAGCAGTAGTAGTAGGAGTAGTAGAAGTAGTCGTAATAATAGTAGCAGCAGTAGTAGTTATAGTATGAGTACCAGTAGTAACAGAAGTAGCAAAAGTAGTAGTAGTAGAATTAGTAGTAGTAGCAGTAGCAGTAGATGCATTAGTGGTAGTAGTAGTACTAATAGTAGTAGTAGCAACAACAATAGTAGTAGTAGTTGCAATAGTAGTAGCAGCAGTAGTAATACTAGTAATAGTGGAAGTAGTAGTAGTACTAGCAGAGGTAGTAGTAGTAGTAGACGTAGTAGCAGTAGTAATAGTAGTAGTAGGAGGAGGAGTTGCAGCAGCAGCAGCAGTAGTATTAGTTGTCATAGCAACATTAGAAGTAGTAGTAGTTGCAATAGCAGTATTGCAAGCAGTAGCAATAGTAGTAGAGGTTGTGTTAGTAGTAGCAAAACTATTAGTTGTAGCCATAATAGTAGTAGCAGTAGCAGTTGTAGTTGTAGTTGTAGTAGTAGAAGCAGTAGTAAAAGTAATAGGAATAGTAGTTATTATGGAAGTGTTAGTAGTAGTAGTCATAGTAATAGTAGTAGTAGCAATAGTAGTTGTTGTTGTTGTAGTAGTGGAAGTAGTAGTAGTAACTATATTAGTAGTAGCAATTGTAGTAGTAGTAGTAGTAGTTCTTGTAGATGCAATCAGGTAGTAGTAGCAATAGTAGTAGTGTTAGTAGTAGTTGCAGTAGTAGTGGAAGATGTATTTGTAGTAGTAGCAGTAGTAGCAATAGTAGTGGTAGTAGTAATAGCAGTAGTAGCGGTAGTTGCAGTAGTAGCAATAGCAATAGTAGTAGTAGTAGTAACATTAGCATTACTTGTAGTAGTACTCATAGTAGTAGTAGTAATTGTTGATATCATAGGAGAAGTAGTAGTTGTTGTTGTTATCATTGTTGTAGGGGAGGTAGTAAAAATAATTGTAGTAGTAGTAGTAGAAGTAGTAGTTGTACTAGTAGTAGCAGTAGGAGTAGTAGAAGGAGTAGTCGTAGTAGTTGTAGCAGTCATAGCAGTAGTAGTAGTGGAAGTTGTAGAAGTAGCAGTAGTAGTAGTAGTTGAAGTAGTAGTAGTGGCAATAGTAGTAGTAGTAGTAGTAGCAGGAGTAGTAGTGGTAGTAGTTGGAGAAGTTTTAATAGTTAGAGTAGTAGCAGTAGTAGTATTATTTGTAGTAATAGTGGTAGTTGTAGGCGTAGTTTTGGTATTAGTAGTAGTTGTTGTGGTAGTTGTGAAGTAATAGTAGCAGTAGTAGTAGATATAGAGGCAGTAGTAGATGTAGTAGCTGCATAAGTAGCATAGTAGTAGTAGTAGGAGCAGCAGAAGTAGTAGTCATATTATTTGCAATGGAAGTAGTTGTTGTGGCAGTAGGAGGAAGAGTTGTAGTAGTAGTAGTTGTTGTTATTGGAGCATCAGCAACAATATTAGTTGTAGCAGTAGTAGTTGTAGTGATAATGGAAGTAGAAGTATTAGTCGGAGTAGTAGAATAGTAGTAGCATTAGCTATAATAGTAGTTATAGTAGGAGTAGTATTTGTAGTAGTAGTAGTTGTTGTTGTTGTAGTAGTAGTGGTTGTTATAGTAGTAGCAGTAGGAGGAGGAGGAGGAGGAGTAATAGCAGCAGTAATAGTTCTAGAAGTAGTAGCATCAGTAGTAGTAGTATTAGTTGAAGTAGAAGTAGTCGCACTAGTAGTAGTAGCAGCAGCAAGATTAGTAGTTGTAGTAGTAGGAGAAGTTTTAGTAGTTGTAGTAGTAGCTTGAGCAATAGTAGTAGTAGTAGTAATAGTAGTACTAGCAGTCGTATTAGTAGTAGTAGTAGAAATAGGTGTAGTAGTAGTAGTATTAGTGGTAGCAATAGTAGTACTAGTAGTAGTGGTAGTAGTTGTTGAAATAGTAGCAGTAATAGTAGTAGTGCAAAAGCATTAGTTGTTGTAGTAGTAGTAGTAGAAGTAGTAGTAGTAGTTGTTGTTGTTGTTGTTGTTGTTGTCGTACTAGTTGGTGTGGCAATAACAGTAGGAGTAGTAGTAGCAGAAGTAGTAGAAGTGGTGGTGGTGGAAGAAGCAATTGTTGTTGTAGTATAGTAGTCATCGTAGTTGTTGTAGTAGTAGTTGTCGCAATATTGTAGTATTAATAGTATAATTTGTTATAATTGTAGTAGTTGTAGGAGGAGTAGTAGAAGTTCTGGTAGCCATTACAGTAGTAGTGTAGTAACAGTAGTAGTAGTCATAGTCGTATCAGCAGCAGCAGTAGAAGTAGCAGTAGTTGTAGTAGTAGTAGAAGTAGCAGTAGTAAGAGTAGCAGTAGATGTTGTAGCAGTGGTAACAGTAGTAGAAGTAGTTGGAGCAGCAGTAGCAACAGGAGTAGTTCGAGCAGCAATAGTGGTAGTTGGAGCCGCATTAGTAGTAGTAGTAGTAGCAGTCGTAGTAGTTGTAGTAGCAGTAGTACCTATTGTTGTTGAAACAATTGTTATATAGTGGGAGCAGTAGTGATAGTAGCTAGATTAGCAGTTGTAATAGTTGTAGTAGAAGTGGTAATAGTTGCAATAGTAGTTGGAGTATCATTAGGAAAAGTAGTTGTAGTAGTAGTAGTGGCAATAGTAGTCATAGCAGTAGCAGTAGTAGCAGTGGTAGTAATAGTTACAGTCAAAGTTAGTCGAAGGAGTAGCATATGTAGTGCTTGTAGCAGCAGTAATAATTATAGTGGTAGCAATAGTAGTAGTAGTTAGGGCAGTAGTAGTAGTATTTGCAACCCTAGTAGTAGGAGGAAGAAGAGTAGTAGTAGGAGTAGCCATAGTCATAGTATTAGTTGTAGTAGTAGTATTAGTAGTAATAGCAGTAGTAGTCAGAGAACTAGCAGTAGTAGTAATAGCAGCAACAACAACAACAACAACAACAAGAGTAGTAGTGGTAGTAGAAGTAGTTGAAGTAGTTTTAACAGAAATAGTACAAGTAGTTAAAGTAGCTATAGTAGTAATGGTGTAGTAGTAGTACTAGTTGGATTAGTAGTAGTCGGAGCAATAATAGTAGTGGTTGGCGTAGCAGCAAAAATAGTAGTAGCAGTAGTTGTAGTGGAAGTAGTAATATTAGTAGCGATAATAGCTATAGTAGTAGTAGTAGTAGTGGCAATTGTAGTTGGGGTAGTACTAGTAGTAGTAGTATCAATAGAATTAGTAGTTGTACTAGCAGTAGTTATTGAAGCAAAAGTAGCAGCAGCAACTGTAGTAGATGTAGTTATTGTTGTAGTAGTAGTACTAGAAGTAGCAATAGTAGCAGTAGAAGTAATAGTAGGAGCAATAGTAGTAGTAGTAGTAGTAGAAGCAATTATAGGAGCAGCGGAAGTAGTAGTAGGAAGAGAAGATGCAGTAGTAGTGGTGGAAGCAGTACTAGCAGCGATAGCTGTAGGATTATGAGTGGTAGCAGTAGTGGTTGAACTAGTAGTAGGAAAAGGAGTAGTCGTAGTAGTAGTGGTAGCAACCGTAGGAGTGGTAACAGTAGTAGAAGTGCTAGGAGCAGTAGTAGCAGCAGTAGTAGCTATAACATAGGAGTAATAGTAGCATTCGTAATAGTACTATTGGCAATAGAATAGCAGTAGGAATAGTAGTAGTGGGAGTACTTGCTGCTCTTGTAGCAGTTGTAGTAGTAGTAGTATCAGTAGTAGGAGGAGTACTAGCAAAAGTAGTAGTAGTCGTAGCATAGTGGTAGTGGTAGTAGTAGTTATAGCAGTAGTAGCAATAGTAGTTGCAAATTCTATAGTAGTCGTAGTTGTAGTAGTAGCAGCAGCAGCAACAGCCACAACAGTAGTAGTAGTAGTTGTTGTTGTTGTTGTTGTAGTAGTAGTAGCAATTATAGTAGTATTAGCAGCTGCAATAATAGTAGTAGCAATAATAGTAGTACTACTTGTTGTAGTAGCAGTAGTAGTAGTTGTAGTAGTAGGAGTTATTGTGGGAGTCAAAGTAGGAGTAGTTGTAATAATAGTAGTAATAGTAGCAATAGTTGAACTAGCAAATGTAGTAGTAGTCGAAGCATAGTGGTGGTGGTAGTAGTTGTCATAGTAGTAGTAGCAGTAGTAGTGGCAGATTCTATAGTAGTCATAGTAGTAGCAACAGCAGTAGCAGCAGCCACAGCAGTAGTAGTAATAGTTGTTGTTGTAGTAGTAGTAGTAGTAGTTATAGTAGTAATAGCAACTGCAACAGCAGTAGTAGCAATAATAGTAGTCATACTTGTTGTAGTAGCAGTAGTTATTGTTGTAGCAATAGGAGTAATTGTAGGAGTCGGAGTAGGAGTAGTTGTCGTAGTAGTTGTTGTAATAATAGTAGTAATAGTAGCAGTAGTTGTAGTTGTTGTTGTTGTTGTTGTTGTAGTGGCAGCAGAAGTAATAGTTGAAGTTGTAGCAGTAGTAGTAGATGTCATAATTGTAATATTAGTTGTTATTGTCGTGATAGTCGCACTACTACTAGTAGTAGAGGTAGTAGCAGTAGTAGTTAGTATTACTAGAAGTAGTAGTTGTTGTTGTTATTGTAGTAGTAGCAGTAGAAGTAGTAATAGTAGTAGTAGTTGTAGTAGTGGCAGTAGTAGTAGTAGTTGTTGTTGTTGTTGTTGTTGTTGCTATAGTTGTTTTAGTAGTCACAGTAGTAGTCATAGCATGAGTGGTAAGTGTATTAGTATTTGTAGTAGTACTGTAGTAATTGTAGTAGAAGAAGTAGTATTTGGAATAGTAGTCGTAGTAGTAGTAGTAGAAGTAGTAGTATTTGGAATAGTAGTAGGAGAAGGATTGGAGTTGGAGTCATGAGAGCAGAAGTAGTAGTAGTAGTAGTAGTATTTGTCGCGGTAATAATAGTAGTAGTAGTAGTAATAATAGAAGTAGTTGTTGTAGTAGTAGGTATAGTGGTTGTAGTCGTAGTAATGAAAGTAGTCATAGTAGTTGTAGTAGTAGTAGCAATAGTAGTAGTAATAGTAGTCATAGTAGTAGTAGTAGTAGCAATAGTACGAGTTGTAGGAGTAGCAATAGTGTTAGAGGTAGTAGTAGCAGCAGCAGCAGCAGTAGTAGTAGCAACTATAGTAGCTATAGTCATAGTAATGGTAGTAGTCATATTAGTTGCAGTAGTAGTAGTAGTAGTAATAGTAGTAGTTGTAATGGTAGTAGTTGTATGAGTAGTAGCAGTAGCAGTGGTATTTGAGGTAGTAGCAATAGCGGTAGTAGCAGTAGTAGTATTAGTTAGTGTAGTATTAGTAGTAGTGGCAGTAATAGTTGTAGTAGTCATAGTAGTAGTAGTAGCAGAAGTTGTAGTTGTAGTAGTTGTAGTAGTAATAATAGCAATAGTAGTAGTGGTAGTAGCAGTCACAAGAGTAGTAGTAATTCCCATAGCAAAAGGAATAGTAGGTGTAGTTTTAGGAGTAGGAGTTGGTGTATGAGTTGTAGTAGTAGTACTAGCACTAGTAGTAGTAGTAGTAGCAGTAGTGGTAGCACTAGTAACAGTAGTGGCAATAGTAGTAGAAGCAGTTGTAATAGTAGTTGTATAGTACTAATACAACTACCAGTAGTAGTAATGGGAGTAGGTGTGGGGGAGTAGGGGTAGTAGTAGGAGCTATAGCAGTAGTAATAGCAGTAGTAGGAGTAATAGTACTGGTAGTTAGAGTAGTAGGAGTAGCAATAGAAGTAGTAGTAGCAGTAGTAGTAATAGCAGTAGAAGCAGTAGCAATAATGGCAATAGCAGTAGTGGCTGTAGCAGTGTCAGTAGTAGTAGGAATAGTAATCACAATAGTAGGAGTAGGAGTTGTAGTAGTAGTAGTAATCGAAGTAGTAGTGGTGGTGGTGGTGGTGGTGGTGGTAGTGTTTGTAGTAATAGGTGTAGTAGTAGTAGTACTAATAGCAGCGATAGTGGTGGTAGTAGTAGTTGCAGAAGTAGGAGTTGCAGTAGTAGTTGCAGAAGTAGGAGTTGCAGTAGTAGTTGCACTAGTGGTAGTAGTAGTGGTTGTAGTAGTAGTAGTAGTTGCAGTTGTAGTAGTTGTAGTAGTAGTTGAAGTACTAGTAGTAGTTGCAGTAGTAGTAGGAGTAGTTGCAGCCGTAGCAACAGTAACAGTAAAAGTTGTTCCAGTTATAGTAGTAGTAAAAGTAGTTGTAGTACAACTAGTAGTAGTAGAAGTAGATGTTGTACAAGCAATAGTAGTAATAGTAGTAGTTATAGTAGTAGTAGTAGTAGCAGTAGTCATTGTAGCAGTAGCAATAGCAGCCGTAGTAGTAGTACTTATAGGAGGAGGAGTAGTAGCAGTGGTAGCAATACAAGTACTAGTATTAGTAGTCGAGTAGTAGCAGACGTAGTAGTAGTCACAGTGGAAGTAGTAATAGAGATAGTAGTAGTAGTAGTAGTAGTAGCAGTATTAGTTGAGGTAGTATTAGTAGTAGTAGCAGTTATTGTTGTTATTGTTGTAGAAGTAGCAGTTGTAGTAGTAGTGGTAGTAGTAGCTATTGTTATTGTGGTATTAGTAGTAGTAGTAGTTATTATTGTTACTATAATTGTAATAGTTCATAGTAGTAGTAGTAGCTTGAGTGGTAAGAGTATTAGTAGTAGTAGTAGTACTAGTAGTAGTAGTTGTGGTAGTAGTAGTTGTTGTTGTAGTAGTAGTACTTGTACCTATAGTAGTAGTAGTCATAGTAGCAGTATTTGATATAGTAGTAGGAGTATGACTTGGAGTTGGAGTTGTGGTAGCAGAAGTAGTTGTTGTACTTGTAGTATTTGTTGCAACTGAAGTAGTAGTAGCAGAAGTAGTAGTAGGAGTACTACTAGTAGTAGTAGCTATAGTCATTGTCGTGGTAGTAATGGAAGTAGTCATCGTAGTAGTAGCAATAGTAGTAGGAATAGTTGTAGCAGTAGTAACAGTAGTAGTAGGACAAGTTGCATTAGCAATAGGTGTGTTTGAGGTAGTAGCGGAAGCAGTAGTAGCGGTAGTAGTAATAGCAGCTATAGTAGTTGTAGTCGTTGTAATGGTAATAGTTATAGTGGTTGTAGTAGTAGTAGCAATAGTTGTAGTAATTGTATTAGTAATATTAATAGTAGTAACGGTATGAGTAGTAGGAGTAGTAGTTTTATTAGAGGTGGTAGCGATAGCAATAGTAGCGATAGTTGTATTAGTAGGTTTAGTAGTAGTAGTAATGGATGTAATAGTTGTAGTAATGGTGATAGTAATAGTAGTATAAGAAGTAGTTATTATAGTAGAAGGAGTAGCAGCAGTTGTAGTAGTAATAGAAATAGTAGTAGTGGTAGTAGAAGTAATAGGAGTAGTAGCAATTCTAGTAGCAGAAGTAATAGTAGGTGTAGTTTTTGGACTTGGAGTTGTGGTATGAGTAGTAGTAGTAGTTACAGTAGCACTAGTAGTAGAAGTAGTTGTATTAGTAGTAATAGTAGCACTAGTAACAGTAGTTGTAGTAGTTGTAGTTGCTGCAGAAGTAGTTGTAATAGTAGCTGTGTAATAGTAATACAAATAGTAGTAGTTGTAGTAGTAATTGTAGTAGTTGTATTAGCAATGGGAATAGGTGTTGGAGTAGGGCAGTAGTAGAAGCAGTAGCAATAGTGATAGGAGTAGTTCTAGTAGTTGGAGTAGTAGAAGTTGCAATAAAAGTAGTAGTAGCAGTAGTATTAATGGCAGTAGTAAGTAGTAGCAGTAATGGCAATTGCAGTAGTGGTCGAAGCTGTATAAGTAGTAGTAGCAATAGTAATCACAATAGTAGGTATAGTAGCTATAGTTGTAATAGTAGTAGTAGTAGTAAGATTAGTAGTTGTAGTTGAAATAATAGTAGTAGTTAATAGTTGTTGAAGTACTAGTAGTAGTTGTAGTAGAAGTACTAGTAGTATAGTAGTAGGAGTCGCAACCGCAGTAGCAGCAACTATAGAAGTTGTTCTAGTTATATAGTTGTAAGTGTAATAGCAACAATACCAGTGGAAGCATAACTAGTTGTAGTAGTAGTAATAGTAGTAGTAGTACTAGTACTAGTAGCAGAAGTAAAAGTAGCAATAGCACTAGAAGTAGTTGTTCTGGTAGTTATTATATTAGCAGTACAAGTAGTAGTAGCAGTAGTAGTAATAATACTAGTAGTGGTTGTTTTAATAGGAGTTGGTGTTAAGCTAGTAGTAGAACTAGTAGCAGTAGTAAAAGTAGTTGTAGTATTAGACGTAGTTGTACTAGCAGATGTAGTAGTAATAGTACAAGTAGTAGTAGTAATAATAGTATTAGTAATAGTTGTTATAGAGGTTGGTGTAGGAGTCGGGGCAGTAGTAGAAGCATTGGTGGTAATAGTAGTAGCAGGAGGAGTAGAAGTAGTAATAGGAGTAGTAGGAGTAGAAATAGAAGTAGTAGCTGTAGTAGTAGTAATAGCAGAGCTAGAAGTAGAAGTAGGAGCAGTAGTAGTAGTAGCACGAGTAGTAGTAGCAGCACTAGTCATAGCAATAGTAGGAGTAACCACAGTAGTAATTATAGTGGCAGTACTAATGATAGTAGTAGTAGTTGTTGTAGTAGTAGTAGTAATAGTAGTAGTTGTTGTTGTTGTTGTTGTTGTTATTGTTGTTGTTGTTGTTGCAATGGTATTGTTAATTGCAGCAGCAGTAGTAGTAGTCATCGCAGTAATAGTAGTAGTAACAGCAGTAGTAGCAGCAGTAGTAATAGTACTAGTAGTAATAGTTGTACTAGTAGTAGTAGTAGTAGGGGTATTAGGATCAGTAATAATATTACCAGCAGTAGTAGTAATAATAGTAGTAGAAGTAGTAGTGGCAGTCGGTTTAGGAGTAGGAGTAGTAGCAGCACTACTGCTTCTACTACTATTTTTACTACTACTATTGCTGCTGCTGCTACTACTACTATTACTACTACTACAACTACTATTACAGCTACTACAACTACTACTAATATTACTACTACTACAACAACTACTGCTGCTACTGTTACTACTATTATTAATACTACTACTGTTGCTGCTACTACCACGTGTTCTACTACTTCTACTACTACTACTATTGCTACCTCGACTACTACTATAATTGCTGCAACTATTACACTTCTACTACAACTAAAACTATTAGTACTACTACTACTACAACTGCTACTTTTACAACTGCTTCTTACTTTTCTACTACTACTACTGCTACTATTGTTACGACGACCACTACTACTTCTGCTACTACTACTACTTATGCTGCTACCGCTACCACTACTACAACTACTATTACTATATTACAGCTATGATTACTGTTACGACTACTACTACTGCTACTGCAACTACTATGACTACAACGATTACTACTATTACTACTACGAAAACTACTATTACTGCTACTTCTATTATTACTACTACAATAACTACTACTACTTCTACTACTATTACTATAGCTATTGCTTTTACTGCTACTACTGCTGCTACCGCTACTGCTACTACCACCACTACTACTACTTCTAATACTTCTATAGTGACAATTGCAAATATGACAACAACAATGACAATAACTATTATGACTACTAATACTAGCTCCTGCTGCTACTTCTGCAACTGCTACTACTACTACTTGTACTACTACTACTACCCTACAATTACTACTACTATTGCTACTATTACTATTTCTACTGCTACTAATATTACTACTACTACTAGTACTCCTAGTACTCATACTACAACTATTACTATTACTACAACTACCACTACAACTTTTTCAACTACTATTATTACTACTACTACTACAACAACTACTACTACGACTACTACTAGTACTACTACCACCAGCACTACTACTTCTTCTTCTTCGTCTTCTTCTTCTTCTTCTTCTTTTTTTTTTCTTCTTCTTCAACTACAACTACTACTACTACCACTACTACAACGACTGCAGCAAATACCATAACAACAACAACAACCACTATGACTAGTACTATGCTACTGCTGCGGCTACTATTGCAATTGCTACTACTATTACTAGCATTACTACAACTACTGCTCTTGCGACTACTACTACTGTTGCTGCTTCTGCTACAACTTCTACTACTACGAATATTACTTCTACTCCTAGTACTGCTACTACTACTACAACTACTTCTACCACGAATACAACTATTACTACTACAACTACAAATGCTACTGCTGCTACTGTTGCTACACCTGCTACTAGTACTACTACTACGACTACAACTACTACTACTGCTACTATTGTTGCCACTAATACTACTACTACCACCACCATCACCACCACTACTACTACCACTACTATTACAAATACTACTACTATTGCTACGATAAATACAACAGTAATAACAACAACTACTACTAGTACTATGTTGCTGTTGCGGCTACTATTGCAACTGTTACTACTATTACTAGAACTACTAGCATCACTACTACTACCACCACTACTTCTACTATCACTACTAAAACTGCTACTTCTACTACTACTACCACTACTATTATTACTATAACTGCTACTTCTACTACTACTAATATTACTACTACTAGTACTCGTAGTACTCCTACTACAACTACTACTATTACTACTACTACTATCAAAACTCCTTCAACTGCTACTATTATTACTACTACCACCACCACCACCACCACCCCCACAATTACTACCACTACTAGTACTACAATAACAACTACTATTGTTACAACTACTACTTCTACTGCTACTTTTACTACTACTGCAACTTATATTATAGTTTCGATTACTATCACTACTACTACTATTCTCACTACTACTGCCTCTAGAACTACTACTATTAGTACTACTATTGCTACTCCTTCTATTGCTGCTTTTTCCTTTACTCCTACTTCTACTCCTACTACAACTCCTACTACTAATACTACTGCTACGACAACTACTACTACAAATACTACTACTATGACTATTGCAAAAACAACAACAACAACTACTACCACTACTACTACTGCCACTACTACTACTAGTACTACTACTACTACAACTATTACTACTACTTCTACTACTACTATTACTACTAATGTTACTACTAATATTACTACTACTACTGGTACTCCTAGTACAACCACTATTATTACAACCATTTCAACGACTACTATTACTACTACTACTACTACGACTACTATTGCTACTGCTACTACTACCACTATTAATACTACAACTACTACTATTGCTGCCACAATTACATCTACTACTTCGGCTACTACTTTTACAACTACTACAAATAATATTACAGCTGCTATTGCTATTGCTACTACTGAATCTACTACCACTACAACTAGTACTCCTACTACAACTCCCGCTACAACTAATACTATTAGTACAACTATTTCTACTACTTCTACTACTAGTTTTTCTACTACTTCTACTTCTACTCCTACTACTACTACAACTAATACTACTCCAGCTACAATTATTGCTACTATTACTACTGCCACAACAACAACTACTACTGCTGCTATTACAATCACTACTAGTACAACTACTACTAAAACTGCTACCACTACTACTACTACTAATTCTACTACTACGTCTGCTACTATGACTACTACTACTATGACTACTACTGCTGCTGCTACTAATGCTATTGCTATTCCTACAACTTCAGCTTGTACTACTATTACTACTTCTGCTACTGCTACTCATACTACTACTGCTACTCCTGCTACTATGGCTATTAATATTACCGCTACTCCTTCTAATACTGCTACTACTAGTATTGCTACTACTGCCACTACTATTACTACTACTATTACTACTACTATATCAGCTCCTACTACTATTACTACTGCTACTACTACTCCTACTACTTCTACTACTACAACAGCTACTGCTATTGCTACTATTACTACTACTCCTCCTCCTCCTCCTACTACTACTACTACTCCTACTACTACTGCCCCACCTGCTACTATGGCTATTATTACCACTACTACTCCAACTTATAGTACTACTACTACAGTTGTTGTTACTACTAATACTAAACTTACTACTCCAACTAATACTACTAACATTGCTACTAAAACGACTACGATGACTGCTACTTCTGCCTCTACTTCTACTTCTACTACTACTTCTAATACTACTACTACTACTTCTACTACTACTTATATTACAATTACTACTACTACTACAACTGCTTCTGCTACTACTACTAACACTGTTGCTACTACTTCTACTTGTACTCATTCTGCTACAACAACAACTACTACTACTACTACTACTAGTGCAACTGCTACTGCTACTACCACTACTACTACTTCCACTACTATTATGACGACTAATATAACTAATATTACTACTATGACTATTTCTACTACAACAACAACTACTATTAATAGTAGTAGCAATACTATTGCGGCTGAAGCTATTGTTTCTGCTGCTGCTACTATCTCTATTGTTACTACTCTTGCTGCTACTTTTGCAACTACTACTACTGCTACTATAACTTCTACTACAACTTTAGCTACAGATACAACAACTACTACTACTACTACTACTATTACTACTACCACAAGTATGACTACTATTTCTATTACTGCTACTATTACTACTTCCACTCCATCTACTATAAGTACTACTACTTTTGCTACTACCATGACTTCTACTACAACAACTATTATTGGTACAACTACTACTTCTACTACTACTACTATTGTTGCTACTTTTGCTACAACAACTACTACTATAACTACTGTTATAGCTACTACGACTGTAGCTACTACCGCCACTACTACTGTTACAGCTACAACTATCGCTATTACTACTACAACTACTACTTCAACTACTACTTCTGCTACTACTACTGCTACTACTGTGACTACTAGTACTAATACTACTATTGCTACTACTATTATGGTCACTTCTACTACTAGTACACCTACTATAACTAGAACTACTACTTCTATTACTATTGCCACCACTAGTATTACAAAAACTACTACTACAACAACAACAACTACTACCAATACTACAACTACAATTGCTACTACTACTACTACAATGACAACAACAACGACAACCACTACTACTTCCAGTCATGCTGCTGCTGCAACTACTATTACTACTTCTTCTACTACTACTGCTACAATTGTTACTACTACTATAACTGCCGCTAGTACTACTAGTGCTACAACTACTACAACTATTGCTACTATTACTGCTTCTACTTCAAATCCAAATACTACTACAACTACTAATACTATTGCTACTACTGCTATTACTATTACTACTATGACTATAACTACTTCTTCTACAACTATGACAACTACTATTGCTACTACTACACTACTACTACAACCACTACTACTAGAATTATTATTATTCCTATAACTACCACTATTACTACAAACAATAATACTACTACTGCTACTACTACAACTACTACACCTACTGCAACCACAAATACTACTATAGCTACTGCTGCTACTACTACTTCCACTACTACTACTACTATTACCTCCACTACTGCAACTACTACTATTACCTCCACTACTGCAACTACTACTATAGCTACAACTATGACTACTACCTTTGCCACTACTTCTACTGCTACTGCTACTACGACAACTACTAATACTATGACTACTAATATTAGTACTACTACTACAACTACTACCGCTGCTGCTGCTTCTACTACTAGTACTACAACTGCAACAACGACTACTATTACTATTGTTACTATAACTGCTACTCCTGTTACTACTACCATTACTACTAGTACTACTACTTCTGCTACTAATAATACTACTACTACTACTAGTACTACTACTTCTGCTACTAATAATAATACTACTACTACTAGTACTACTACTACAACTACAACTATAACTACTACTACTACTACAACTATTGCTATAGCTACTACAACTACCGTGACTACTACTACAACAACTCTTGCTACTACTACTACTACGATTACTACTATCGCTACTATTGCTACTACTGCTACTTCTGCAACTACAAGTACTACAACTGCAACAACAACTACTACTGCTACTACTACTGCTAATGCTACTACAACTATTACTACTACTAATACCACTACAATTTCTACTACTAATACTACTACTACTGCTACTACTCCTGCTAATGATGCTACTACTACTACTACTACCACCACCACTGCTACTACCACTGCTACTACCACAACTCCACCTACTACTACTACTTCTATAACTACTACTACTCCTTCTACTACTACAAGTACTGTTAGCACTACTAGTACTACTACTTCAACTATTGCTACAAATGCTACTGCTCTTACTGCCAATGCTACTAATACTTCTACAAGATAATAATCACTGCTCCTGCTACTACTACAACTGCTACTACTACAACTTGTACTATTACTACTACTTCTACAACCGCTACTACTGCTACCGCTATTACAACTATTACTACTACTACTGCTCCTACAGTTACTATTATTACTAGTACTACTACTGTTACTATTACTCCTGCTACAACGACTACAATGACTCCTACTACTACAACAGCTACTACTACAACAACTACAACTACTGTTACTACTATTACACCTACTAACACTACTACTACTGCTACCGCTACTACTACTCCTACTGCTACTCTACTACTTCGACTACTACCACTACTAATTCCTCCGTTACTGCTACTGCTGCTGCTGCTAATACTACTAGTGCAACTACTACAATAGATACTACGACTCCTCCTCCTACTACTACAACTATTTCTACTACTACTACCACCACTACTACTAATAATACTTCAACTACTTGTACTACTACTGCTACTACTACTGCTACTACTACTATTATTGTTACTGCTACTACAATAATAATTTTTACTAATACCACTACTACTATGACTATGACTACTACTAATGCAGCTACTGCTACTACAACTACTACCACTGCTACTACTACTCCTCCTAATAATACTACTATTGCAACTACTACAACATCTCCTACTACTACTAGTACTACTATTGCAACTACTACAACTTCTCCTTCTACCACCGCTACTATGACTACTGCTACTGTTGCTACTACTGCTATTGCTGCTATTACTTCTACTACTGCTATTGCTACTACATCGACTACTACTACTACCCTACTACTGCCACTGCTACTGCTACTACTATCACTACTACTACCACCCTACTACTACCACTACTACTAATGATAATATTGCAACTGCCACTCCTGCTACTACTACTATAGCTACTAATGCTACCACTACTGCTGTTGTGGCTATTGCTACTACTACTTCTACTGCTGCTACAACCAACTACTAGTACTACTGCTACTACTTTTGCTGCAACTACTTCTACTACTACTACTACTTCTTCTACTCTTGCAACTACTACAAGGAATACTACTACTACTAATACTACTACTGCTAGTACTTTTACTACTACTGCTACTACTAATATTACTGCTACTACTCCTACAACAACTACTAATGCTATTGCAGTTGCTACTGATACCACTTTTGCTACTGCTATTACTACTACTACTTCTACCACAGCTATTAGTTCTATTACTATTACTACTGCTACTACCCCTACTATGATTGCTACTACTATAGCTGCTAAAATTGCTACCCCTACTACTACTATAGCTACAACTGTTGTTGTTGTTGCGGCTACCACAACAACTACTACAGCTACAACTACCACTACTCATTCTACTAGTACCATTACTACTACTACTATTGTTGTTGTTGTTCCTACTATTGCTACTATTGCTGCTGCTGCTGTTGCTACTGCTATTATAACTCCTTTTTACTTATGATGCTGTTACTACTACTACAACTACTTCTACTATGACAACTTCAACTCCTATTACTATTACCACTTCTACTAGTTCTACTACTATTACTGCTACTTCTGCTAATACTTATATTGATACTCCTCCTACTACTACTACAATCACTACTACTACAGCTACTACTACTACAACAACAACTACTTCTACTACAATTTTAGCTACTATTGCTACTACGTCTACTGCTACTCCTACTAGTACTCATATTACCGCTACTACTACTCCCCCACCTCCTCCTCCTACTACTCTTATTACCACTATACTAATATACTACTGCAACAAGTACTGCATCTACTATTACAAGAAATACTACTACTGTTGCTGCTGCTACTACTAATACTGCTACAACTTCTACAACTACTATAACTAATGCTAATACTACTACAGCTGTTATTACTCCTACTACTTCTACTACTACTACTACTACTACTAATACTACTACTTTTACAACAACAACTACTACTCCTCCTCCTCCTCCTACTAGTAGTACAACTACTAATACTACTTCTCCAACTACTACTACTACTATGATGATTACTACTACTACTGCTATTGCTGCTGCTGTTGCTTCTCCTCCTACTACTACTACTAGTACATGTACTCTCAACTCCAACACCTAATACTACTCCTACTACTAATTCTACTACTGCAACAACTACAACAACTGCTACTGTTACTACTACTACTGCAACTACAAGTACTGCTACTATAACAACAACTACTACTACCACCACTCCAACTCCTTGTCCTATTACTAATCCTACTACTACTTCTACTACTACAACTCCTACTACAACAATAATAACAACAAAAACTACTACTACTATACGACAACTCCTACTCCTACTTCTACTCCTACTACTACTTCTGCAACTAATCCTACTATTGCAACTACTACTTCAACTACTACTACTAACACTGCTATTAATGTTACTACTACTATTCCTACTCCAACTCCTACTCCTATTACTACTACAATAACTATTGTTGTTGCTATAACTACTACTAATATTGTTGCTATAACTACCACTACTCCTACCCCTATTACTACTACTACTACTAATACTATTATTACTACCACTACTAGTACTACTACTTCTGCTACTACAAATACAACTACTAAAACTACTATTACTATAAATACTATTCCTACTGCTACTATTACCACTACTATTACTACTAGTACTGCTACTACAACTACTGCTACTAATACTACTAGTAATACTACTTCTACTACTAAAACTATTACTACTACTACTACTACAACAACAACAACAACAACAACAACTACTACTACCACTCCTACAACTACTACTGCTGGTACAACTATAACTACTTCTGATACTTGTACTACAAATACTACTATTACTAGCACTACTACTCCTACTCCTACTACTACTACTAATACTACTAGTACTACTACTTCTTCAACTAATACTAATACTACAGTAACTATTGGTGCTGCTCCAACTACTACTAGTATTGCTTCTGCTATTACAACTACTAGTACTATTATTATTACTACCACTACATCTACTACTACTTCTACTATAGCTGCTACTACTATTATTACTAATACAACTACTAGTTTGGCTGCTACTACGATAATTGCTACTATTACAACAACTACTACTATAACAACAACTACTACAACTGCTACTACAACAACAACAACAACAACAACACCAACAATAACTACTACTACCACTACAACTACAACTACTTTTGCTGCCACTACTACTACAACTACTATTGCTACTTCTACTAGAATGACTACTACTACTAATACTACTACTACTACTATTACTACTACTACTAATACAACTACTACTCATGCTGCTACTTCTGTAATGACTATTACTACTACAACAACTA
Source organism: Trichopus zeylanicus subsp. travancoricus (assembly GCA_005019695.1). NCBI lineage: Eukaryota > Viridiplantae > Streptophyta > Magnoliopsida > Dioscoreales > Dioscoreaceae > Trichopus > Trichopus zeylanicus. The sequence continues at coordinate 49,736 of RXID01017579.1, read as the reverse complement.
CTACTGCTACTATTGCTAGTAGTACTACTACTATTGCTATTGCTACAAATATAATAGCAACTACTACTACTACTACTACAACTACTACTACTACTATTACTTCTACTACTACTACTGCTACTATTACTTCTACTACTACTACTACTACTACTACTACTACTACTGCAAATGCTACCACACTACTACTACTATTGCCACTAATACCACTATTACTACTACAACTATTGCTACTACTACTGCCACTACTACTACTACAGCAACTATTAAAACACTACTACTACTATTGCAACTACTATTACTATTACTATGTCTACTGCTGCTGCTGCTGCTACTGCTCCTACTATTGCTACTACTACTACTCGTAGTACTACTACTACTGCTACTACTTCTACTGTAACTACAACTATTGCTAATTGGTGTAGTGGTTATTGGATTAGCGGTAGTAGTGGTAGTAGGAGCAGTAGTAGCAATGGGAGTTGGTGTAGGAGTAGTAGTAGTAGTAGCAGTAGTAGTGGTGTGAGTAGAAGTAGTAGTACTAGGAGCAGGAGTAGGAATAGTTGTAGTAGTAGTATTAGTATTAGTTATGGTAGCAGTAGCTGTAGTAAAAGAAGCAATACTAGTTGCAATTGTACTAGTAGTAAAAGTAGTAGTAGCAATAGTAGTAGCAGAAGATTTTATAGTAGTTATATTAGTAGTAATAGTAGTAGTGGTTGTACTAGGAGTTTTATTATTATTAGTAGTAGTAGTAGTGGAAGGAGTTATAGTAGTAGTAATAGTACTAGTAGGTGTAGTTGTTGTAGCTATAGTAGTGGTTGTAGTAGTTGTAGTAACAGTAGCAGTGGGCGTAATAGTTGTAGTTGGAATAGTAGTAGTAGTTGTTGTTGTTATAGCAACAATAGTAGTATGAGTTGGAGTAGTAGTACTAGTAGTAGTTATAATATTAGTAATAGTAGTTGTTGAAGTAGTGGTACTGGTTTAGGAGTAGTTATAATAGTGGTATTAGTAGTAGTAGTTGTTGTTGTTGTTGTTATAGCAACAATAGTAGTACGAGTTGGAGTAGTAGTACGAGCAGTAGTTATAATATTAGTAATAGTAGTTGTTAAAGTAGTGGTACTGGTTTAGGAGTAGTAGTAACTATTGTAGTAGTGCTAGGGGAAGTAGTAGTTGTAGGAGTAGTAGTAGTAGTAATTGTAGTTGTAGCAATAATAATGATAATCATAGTAGTAGTAGTAGGAGGAGGAGTAGTAGTAGGAAATGCAATTGCAATAGTCATAGAAGTAGTTGTATTTACATTAGTATTAGTAGTAGTAGTAGTAGTAGAAGCTGTAGAGCAGAAGTAACAGTAGTAGCCATAGCAGCAGCAGTAGTAGCTATGGTAGAAGCAGTAGTAGTAGTATTCATAGTACTAGTATTCATAATAGTAGCAGCAATAGAAGCACTTATTGTAGGAACATTAGTTGTAGCAGCAGCAGTAGCAGTAGCAGTAACAGTAGTAGTAGTAGTAGTGATAGTAGTAATAAGACGAGTAGTATTAAAACTTGTAGTAGTGTTATTATTATTAGTCATACTAGTAGAAGTAGCAATAGAAGTAGTAGCAGTAGTAGCAAAGGTTGTAGTATCAGAAACAATAACAAAAGGATTAGGAGTAGCTGTAGTAGGAGCAGTAGTAGTAGTAGTAGTACAAAGTGCAGGAATAGGGGTTGAAGTGGTAATAATAGTAGCAACAGTAGTAGAACTTGTAGTAGGAGTAGGAGTATTGAGTAGTAGCGGCAATAGTAGGAGTAGTAGTAGTAATAGCACAAGTAGGAGTTGTAGTTGCTGGAATAGGGGTAGCAGCAATAGCTATTATTGTTATTGTAGTAGTAGTAGGAGTAGTAGTCAAAATAGTTCTAGTAATAGTAGTAGGAATAGTAGTAGTCATAGTATTAGTAGTAGCAGCAGCAGCAGTAGTTATTGTAGTAGTTCTAGCAAAGTAGTAGTAGTTATTGTAGCAGTAGTAATAGAAGCTTTAGTAGCTACAGTAGTAGTGTTAGTAATAGTAGCAGTCGTAGAAGTATTAGTAGTAGTTGTAAGAGTAGTAGTTATAAGAGTAGTAGTAGAAGCTGCACTAGTAGTAGTTGTACGAATATTAGTAGTAGTAGTAGTTATAGTGGTAGTAGTGGTAGTAGTAGCAATTACAGCAATGGTAGTAGTACTAGAAGTAGCAGTAGTAGTACTAGTAGGAGTAGCAAAAGCAGTAGCAGCAGTAGTAGCAGTAGTAGCAGTAGTAGCAGTAGTAGTTGTAGTAGCAGTAGCTACAGTAGTAGTAGTTGTAGGAGTAGTAGCAACAGTAGCAACATTTTTTGTAGTTGTAGGATTAGTAGTAGCAGTAGCAGCAGGAACAGTAGTGGTAGTAGTATCAATAGTAGTGGTAGTAGTAGCAATCGTATTAGTAGTAGTACTAGAAGTAGCAGTATTAGTACTTGTAGGATTAGCAGTTGTAGCAGCAGTAGTAGTTGTGGTAGTAGTTGTAGGAGTAGTAATAGTAGCTGTAGCATTAGCGGTAGTTGTAATTACAGTAGTAGCAGTAGTACCTGCAACACTAGTAGATGTAGTAGTAGTAGTAGTAGTAACCGTAGTAAAAATAATAATAGCAGAAGTAGTATCAGCAGTAGTGGTAGTAGTAGAAGTAGGGCTAGTAGTTGCAATAGTAGTAGTGGAGGAGAAGTAGATGTAGCAACAATAGTAATAATAATAGTTATCGCAGTTGCAGTAGTAGCAGTAGTAACATTAGTAGTGATAGTAGTAGCATTGTAGCAGTAGTGCTAGTTGTTGCAATAGTTGTAGTAGTTTTTGTAGCAGCAATAGTAGTATACAAACTAGTGGTCGTAGTGGAAGCAGCAGTGACAGTAGTATTGGTAGTAGTAGCAGAACCAACACTAACTATATTAGTTGTAGTAGTGGTAGCAGTAGCTATAGCAGTAGAAGTAGTAGCAATAGCCATAGTGGTAGTAGTACTAGCAGTAGCAGTAGTAGCCGTAGTAGTAGCAGCAGCAGTAGTAGTAGTAGTAGTAGTAGTAGTAGTCATAGTAGTAGTAGCAGCAATTGTAGGTGAAATAGTTATAGAAGCCGTAGCAGCAGTAGTAGTTGAAATAGTAGTAGGAGTAGTAGTAGCTGTTGGAGCAGCACAAGTAGAAGTAGTAGTAGTAGAAATAGTAGTAGGTGTAGTAGTGGCTGTTGGAGGAGCATAAGTAAAACTAGTAGTAGTTGTAGAAGTTGTAGTTGTGAAAGTAGTAGTAGCAGTAGCAATTACAATAGTAGCATTAGTAGCAGTAGTAGCAGTAGTAGTAGTGTAAGCTGAAGTAGTAGTAGTAGCAGTTGTAGATGTTGTAATAGTAGTAGGAGAAGTAGTAGTAGTAGTAGTAGTAGCAGTAGTAGTTGTGATAGTAGTAATAGTAGAAGTAGTAGCAATAGTAGTTAAAGTTGTAGCTGCATCAGTCATTGCAGTAATAGTTGCAGGAGTAGTGGTAGTATGAGAAGTAGTTATAGTGGTTGTAGTAGCAATAGTAGTAGCAGCCATATTAACAATAGCAGAAGTGGTTGCAGTAATAGTAGTTACTGTTGTTGTTATTGTTGTTGTAGTAGTAGTTGTTGTAGTAAATGGAGAATTAGTGGTAGAAGCTACAGTTGTAGTAGTAGTAGTAATAGTAGTGGAGTAGCAGCAGAAGTAGTAGCTATAAAGAGTGGTAGGAGTAGATGTAGCTAGAGTAGTAGCAGAAGTTGTAGTTGCAAGAGTAGTAGTACCAGTAGTAGCAGCAGTACTAAAAATAGCAGCAGTAGTAGAAGTTGTTGTAGCAGTAGCCATTGTAGTAGTAGTACCAGGAATAGTAGTAGTAGTCATAGTCGAAGAATTAGTAATAGTAGTAGCAGTTGTAGTCGCTAAAGTGGCAATAGTAGCAGTAGAAGTAGTAGTAGTAGTAATAATAGCAGCAGTAGTAGTATTAGCAGTAGTAATAGCAGGAGAAGTAGCAGTAGTAGTAGCAGTAGTAGTATTAGCAGTAGTATTAGCAGTAGTATTAGCAGTAGTTGCAGTAGTAGTAGTAGTAGGAGGAGGAGGAGGAGTAGCAGTAGCCGTAGAAGTAGTTTTTGTAGTAGTAATAGTAGTACTAGGAGTACTGGTTATTATAATAGTAGCAAAAGCAGCAGCAGTAGTACTTATTGTAGCAGCTGTAGTAGGAGTTGAATAAGTTGGAGCTATACTAGGAGGAGTAGTAGTAGTAATAGTACTTCTAGCAATAGTAGTAGTAGTGCAGTAGTAGGGCCAATTATAGTAGCGGTAGAACTGGCAAAAGTAGCTATAGTAGTAGTAGTAGAAGAAGAAGAAGAAGAAGAAGAAGAAGTAGTAGTAGTAGTAGTAGCAGTAGTAGTAGCAGTAGCTGTATTAGTAGTTATTGTTGTTGTTGTTGTTGTTGTAGTGGTAGTAGTAGTCATAGTAGAAGTAGCAGTAGAAGTAGTTCTAGCAATAGTAGTAGTAGTGCAGTAGTAGGGCCAGTTGTAGTACTGGTAGAACTGGTAGAAGTAGATATAGTAGTAGAAGTAGTAGTAGTACTAGTAGTAGTGGTGGTGGTGGTGGTGGTGGTGGTGGTAATAGTAGTAGCAATAGTAGTAGCAGTAGTAGTAGAAGTAGTGGTAGCAGTAGTAGTAGGTGGAGGAGGAGGAGGAGGAGGAGGAGGAGGAGTAGTAGTAGTAGCAATGGTAGTAGTAGTAGTAACAATAGTAGAAGTAGAAGTTATAGCAGTAGTAATCACACTTAAAGATGTAGCATTAGTAGCAGCAACCATAGCAGAAGTATTAGTAGTAATAATAGTGGTAGTAGTCGTAATAGTGGTAGAAGTAGCAGTTGTAGTAGTAGTAGCAGTAGTAGCAATAGTAGCAGTGGCAACAGTAGTAGTAGTACTTGTAGTAACGATAGTAGTTGTAGGAGCTAGAGTAGCAGTAGTAGAAAAATAGTAGTATTAGTAGCAGCAGTAGTAGCAGTAGTAGTAAAATAGTAGTATTCGTAGCAGCAGTAGTAGCTATAGTAGTAGTAGCAGCAATAGTACTAGTAGTACTAGTAGTGGTTTTACAACTAGTAGTAGTAGCTAAAGTAGCCATGGTAGTAGTTGCAGTAGGAGAAGTTGTAGCAATAGTAGTTGTAGTAGTACTAGAAGTAATAGTAGCAATAGTTGTAGTAGTAGATGTAGTTGTTGTAATAATAGCAGTAGTAATAGTATTAGTAGTAGTTGTAGTAGTAGTAGTAGCATTAGTAGTAGCTGTAGTAGTAGTAGTAGGAGCAGTAATAGTAGTATGAGTAGTAGTAGCAGTAGTAGTGGTAGCTGTAGCACTAGTTGTTGTAGTTGTTGTTGTTGTAATAGCAATTGTAATAGTAATGTTAGTTGTAGCAGTAGCTGTAGTAATAGTAGTTGTAGTTATAATTGTAGTCGTAGAAGTAGGAGAAGTAGTTGTAGTAGTAAAATCATCCATAGTGGCAACAGCCGTAACAGTAGCAGTAGTAGTAGTAGTTGTAGTTGTTGTTGTAGTAGTAGTAGTAGTAGTAGTAGCATTAGTAGTAGCTGTAGTAGTTGTAGTATTAGTAGTAGGAGCAGTAATAGTAGTATGAGTAGTAGTAGCAGTAGTAGTAGTAGACATAGCACTAGTTATTGTAGTTATTGTTGTAGTAATAGCAATTGTAGTAGTAATGTTAGTTGTAGCAGTAGCAGTAGTAATAGTAGTTGTAGTTATAGTTGTAGTAGGAGAAGTAGTAGTAGCGGTAGCAGCATCCATAGTGGCAACAACCATAGTAATAGCAGCAATTGTAGTAGTACTCCTAGTAGTAGTAGTAGAAGAAGAAGAAATAGTAGTAGATATTATAGTAGTACTAGTGGTACTAGAAATAATAGCAGTAGGAGTAGAAGTTATAGTAGCAATAATAGTTGTAGCAGCATTGGCAGTTGTTGCTATAGTAGTTGTAGTAGTAGTAGTAGCAGTAGTAGCATAGTAATAATAGTCATAGAAGTAGCAATAATAGCACTAGTAGCTGTAGTAGTAGCAGTAGAAGTAGTAGTAGTAGTTTTGGTTGTCGGGGTAGCAGTAGTAGTTGTTGTAGCAGTAGTAGCAGTCATAGCAACAGCAGTAGTAGAACTAGGAGAAGTGGTAGTAGCAAAAGTGGTGGTAGTAATAGTTGTGGTAATAGAAGCAATAGTAGTAATAGTAGTAGAAGTAGTAGGAGAAGGAATAGTAGTACTAGTAGTAGTAGATGTAGTGGTACATTAGCAGCAATAGCAGCAGTGGTAGTAGTAGTTGTAGTGGCAATAGTAGTGGTAGTTGCAACTGCAATAGCAGTAGCAGCAACAGTAGTAGTAGTTATAGCAGTGGTAGTATTTGTAGTTGCATTAGCAGTAGTAGTCAAAGCAGTAGCAGTTGTAGCAATAGTAATAGTAGTAGTAATAGCATTAGTAGTAATAGTAGTACTAGTAGTAGTTGTAGTAGCAGTAGTAGAAGCAGTAGCAGTAGGAGAAGCAATAGTAGCAATAGTAGCTGCAGTAGTAATAGTAGCAAAACTAGTAGCAAAAGCACTTGTAGTAGTTGTAGTAGAGAAGTAGCAGCAGAAGCAACAGAAGTGATAGTAGTAGTAGTAGTGGTACTAGCAATAGCAGCAGTTGTAGTAGTAGTAGTAGTAGCAATAGTAGTAGTGATTGGAGAAGTAGTAGTAATAGCGGTAGTAGTTGTAGTTATTATCATTGTTGTAGTAGCAGTAGTAGTAGTAGTCATAGTAACAGTAGTAGTTGCAGTGGCAATAGTAGCAATTGTTGTAGTAGTTGTAGTAGTTGCGGCAACAGTAGCAAAAGTATTTGCATAGTAGTAGTCATAGTAGAAGAAGTGGCAATGGTAGTGGTGGTGATTGTAGTGGTATTAGTAGTAATAGTAGTGGTAGGTGTAGTAGTAGTAGTGGTGGTAGTAGTAGCAGAAGTTGTAGTAGAAGTTGCAATAGTAGCAGAAGTAGCAGCAATAGTAGTGGTAGTAATATCAGTAGTCATAGTAATAATAGTCATAGTAGTAGTAGGAGAAGTGGTGGTAGTGGTAGTAGTACTAGTAATAGTGGTAGTAATAGTAGTAGGAGTAGTAGTAGTAATAGTAGTAATAGTAGTAGTAGTAGTAGTAATACTAGTAGTAGTAGAAATAATAGTAGTAGTAGTAGTAGCAGAAGTTGTGGTAGTAGAAGAAGTAGTTGTTGTAGCAGAAGTAGTAATAGTGGTAGCTATAGTGGTGGAAGTCGTAGCAGCGGTAGTACCAGTAGCTGCAATAGTGGTAGTAGTAGTTGTAGTTGTGGTAGTAGCAGTAGTAGTACTTGTGGTAGTAGTATGAAAAGTAATAGCAGAAGCAATAGTAGTAATTGAAGAAGTACTAGTAGTTGAAGTAGTAGCATTAGCAGTTGTTGTAATAATAGTTGAAGTAGTAGTAGCAGCCATAGAACTACCAGTAGCTGTAGTTGCTGTGGTAGAAGTAGTAGTTGTAGGAGAAGTGGTAGTAGTAGTAGTACTTGTAGTAGTAGGAGTAGTAGTAGTTGTTATAGTAGTAGTAGTAATAGTAGTGATAGGCATAGTAGTAGTAGTTGTAGTAGAAATAATAATAATAGTAGTAGTAGTACTAGTAGTAGTAGTAGCAGTAGCAACAGTAGTAGTAGCAAAAGTAGTAGTAGTAGGAGTAGAAGTTGTAGCAGAAGTAGTAAAAAGTGGCAGCTATAGTAGCAGTAGTGGAAGTAGTAGTAGCAGCAGCAGTAGCAGTAGCAGTAGCGATAGTTGTAGTAGCAGCAGCAGTGGTTGAAGTAAAAGCAGTAGTACTTGTAGTTATAGTAGAAGTAGTTATAGCACAGGTTACAGTAGTTGTAGTAGTAGCAGTAGTTGCATTAATACTAGTATCATCAGTAGCAGTAGAAGTAATAGTAGAAGTGGTATTTGTAGTAGTTGTAGCAGTAAATAATGGCAGCTATAGTAGCAGTAGTGGAAGTAGTAGTAGTAGCAGCAGCAGTAGCAATAGTAGTAGCGATAGTTGTAGTAGCAGTAGCAGTGGTTGAAGTAAAAGCAGTAGTACTTGTAGTTGTAGTAGAAGAAGTAGTTATAGCACAAGTTACAGTAGTTGTAGTAGTAGCAGTAGTTGCATTAATACTAGTATCATCAGTAGCAGTAGAAGTAATAGCAGAAGTGGTATTTTTAGTAGTTGTAGCAGTTGTAGCATTCATTGTAGTAGTAGAAGTAGTAGTAGAAGTCATAGTGGTAATAGTAGTGATAGGCATGGTAGTAGTAGTTGTAGTAGAAATAATAATAGTAGTAGTAGTATTAGTATTAGTAGTAGCAGTAGCAGCAGTAGTAGTAGGAGGAGTAGAAGTTGTAGCCGAAGCAGTAAATAGTGGCAGCTATAGTAGCAGTAGTGAAAGTAGTAGTAGTAGCAGCAGCAGCAGTAGTAGTAGTAGTAGCGATAGTTATAGTAGCAGTAGCAGTGGTTGAAGTAAAAGTAGTAGTCCTTATAGTTGTAGTAGAAGAAGTAGTTATTGCACAAGTTACAGTAGTTGTAGAAGTAGCAGTAGTTGCATTAATACTAGTATCATCAGTGGCAGTAGAAATAATTGCAGAAGTGGTATTTGTAGTAGTTGTAGCAGTTATAGCATTCATTGTAGTAGTAGTAGTAGTAGAAGTCATAGTGGTTGCAGTAGTAGTAGAAGTAGTAGTAATAGCATCGATATTAGCCGCTGTAGTAGTAGTAGAAGTAGTAGTAGTAGTTGCATTATTAGTAGTAGCATTTGAGATAGTAGTAGTAGTAGTTGCAGGAGCAGCAATATTTGTGGCAGCAGTAGCCATAGTAGTAGGAGCTGTAGTAGTTATCGTCATAGTAGTGGTAGCATTGGGAGTTCTAGTATCCATAGTACTATTAATTGGAGCAATATTAGAAGAAATTGTATTAGCAGCAGTCATTGAAGTTCCAGAAGTAGCAAACATAGTAGCAGTAGGAGGAGTAGTAGTAATAATAGTAGGAGTAGTAGCAAAAGTTGTTGAAGCAGTAGTTGGAGTAGTAGTAGCAGTTGTAGTAGTAGTAATAGCAGGAGAACTTCTAGTAGTGGTTTTCGTAGCTATAGCAATAACAGTCACACTAATTATAGCAGTAGGAGCAATAGTAGTATTAGCAGTAGTAGAATTGGTAGTAGTAGCAGCACCAGAAGTAGCAATAGTAGCAATAGTTGTTGTTGTTGCAGTAGTAGTAGTAGCAGCAACAGTAGCAGCAACAACACTAGTAGTCATAATTGTTGGAGAAGTAGCATAAGTAGTAGTAGTAGCAACAACAACCGTTGTGGTAGTAGTAGCAGCAATAGAAGTAGTAGTAATAATATTAGTGTTCGTGATAGTATTAGTAGCCACTGTAGTAGTAACAGTATTAGTAGTAGCAAAAGTAAAAGTAGTAGTAGTAGCGATAATAGCAGTAGTAGCAGTAGTAACAGTCATAGTAGTTGTAGTAGTAGTTTTAGTAGTAGTTGTAGTTGTACTAGTAATAGTAGTGGCAGCAGAAGTAGTAGTAGTAGTAGCAGTAGTAGCAAAAGTAATAGAAGTAGTCGTGGCAACCATAGCAGCAGTAGCAACAGTAGTAGTAGTAGTTGTTGTTGTTGTAACAATAGTTGTTTTAGTCGTAGTAGTAGCAGTAGTTGTAGTAGTAGCAGTAGTAACAGTATTAACAATAGCAAAACTTGTAGTAGTAGTAGTAGTGGTAGCCATAGCGGTAGCCATGGTAGTAGTTGTAGTAGAAGAAGAAGTAGTGGTAGTAGTTGTAGGAGAAATAATACTCATAGTTGTTGTTGTAGTAGTAGTGTTAGAAGTAATAGTAGAAGCAGTAATAATAATATTAGAGTTAGCAATAGTAGTAGTAGTAGTAGTAGTCATAATTGTTGGAGAAGTAGCATAAGTAGTAGTAGCAACAACAACCATTGTGGTAGTAGTAGTAGCAATAGAAGTATTAGTAATAGTATTAGTGTTAGTAGTAGTATTGGTAGCCACTGTAGTAGTTACTGTATTAGTAGTAGAAAAAGTAAAAGTAGTAGTAGTAGCGATAATAGCAGTAGTAGCAGTAGTAACAGTCGTAGTAGTTGTAGTAGTAGTTTTGGTAGTAGTTGTAGTAGTACTAGTAATAGTAGTGACAGCAGAAGAAGTAGTAGTAGTAGCAGTAGTAGCAAAAGTAGTAGTAGTAGTCGTGGCAACTATAGTAGTAGTAGCAACAACAGTAGTAGTAGTTGTTGTAGTTGTAGTCATAGTTGTTTTAATCGTAGTAGCAGTAGCTATAGTAGTAGTAGTAGCAGTAGTAACAGTATTAGCAATAGCAATACTGGTAGTAGTAGTAGTGGTAGCCATAGCGGTAGCCATAGCAGTAGTTGTAGTAGAATAAGTAGTAGTAGTAGTTGTAGGAGAAATAATACTCATAGTTGTTGTTGTAGTAGTAGTGTTAGAAGTAATAGTAGCAGCAGTAGTAATAGTATTAGAGTTAGCAGTAGAAGTAGTAGTAGTAATAATAATAATAGTAGCAAGAGTAGCATACATTGTAGTATTAGTAGTATTAGTAGTAGTAGGGGCAGCAGCAGCAACAACAGCAGCAGCAGCAGCAGTAGTAGTAGTAGGTATTGTTGTTGTTGTAGTAGTAGTGGTGGTGGTAGAAGCTGTGGTAGAAAAAGTAGTGGTGTAGTAGTAATAGTAGTAGTTGTTGTAGGAGTAGGAGTGGTCATAGCAGCCATAGCAGTAGTAGAAGTAGTGGTAGTAGTAGTAATTATGGCGGTAATAGTAGTAGTAGAAGTAGAAATAGCAATAATAGTAGTTGCTGTATTAGGAGTAGTGGTATTAGTATTAACAGTAGTAGAAGGAGGAGCAACAGTAGTAGGAGTAGAAGTTGTAGTTGCAGTAGTAGTAGTAGGAGTAGGAGTATTATTAGTAAAAATAATATTAGCTGTAGTTGTAGCAGGAGTAGTAGAAATAGTAGCAATAGGAGGTGAGGAAATTGTATCAATAACAATAGTGGTAAAGCAGCTGTACTAGTAATAGTAACAGTTGTAGTTGTAGCAGTAGTAGTAGTAGTAGTAGGAGCTACAGAAGTAGTAGTTGTAGTAGTGGTCGCAACACTATTTGTAGTAGTAGTTGTTGTTGTAGTAATAGCAGTTGTTGTAGTAATGTTAGTCGTAGCCATAGGGGTAGTAACAGTAGTTGTAGTAGTAGCAGTTGTTGTGGAAGTAGGAGAAGTAGTAGTAGCAGTAGCAATAGCAGTAGTTATTATAGTAGTAGTTGTAGTAGTTGTAGCAGTAAAAGTAGTAATAGTAGTGGTTGTAGAAGTAGTAGTAGCAGGAGTACAAGTTGTAGTAACAATAATAGCTATAGTATCATGGGCAGTTGTAACTGTAGTATTTGTAGTAGCAGTAATAGCAGTAGTTATTGTAGTAGTAGTTGTAGTAGTTGTAGTAGTAAAAGTAGTAATAGTAGTGGTAGTAGAAGTAGTAGTAGCAGGAGTACAAGTTGTAGTAGCAATAGTAGCTATAGTAGCATAGGCAATTGTAACTGTAAGTAGTTGTAGTAGCAGTAGTAGCAATCGTAGTAGTGATTGTAGCGATAATAACATTAGTAGCTATAGTAGTAGTAGTAGAAGTAATAGTAGTAGTTTTAGTAGTCAGGTAAGTAGTAGTAGTTATTGTAGCAATAGTAGTAGTAGTATCTGTCGTAGTAGCAGCAGTAGTAGAAGTAGTAGAAGTAGTTGTAATAGCAATAGTAGTAGTAGTAGTGGTAGTAGTAGCTGCAAAAGTAGTAGGAGAAGGAATGGTAGTAGCAGCAGTTGTATTGGTAGCATTAGTAGCAGTATAAGTAGTAGTTGTAGCAATAGTAGAGACTATAGTAGTAGCAGTAGTAGTAGGAACAATAGTTGCAATAGCAGTAGTCTTAGTAGTTGTAGTTATAGTAGTAGTCACACCGGTAGTTGTAGCAACAATAGTTGTAGTAGCAATAGTAGTGCAAGTAGTAGTAGTAGTAGCAGCAAAAACAGTAGTTGTAGTACCAACAATAGTATTAGTAGAAGTAGTTGCAGTAATTGTAGTAGTAGCAGCAATAGCATCAGTACTATTATAAATAGTATCAGTAGTAGTAATAGTAGTAGCCACAATAGTTATAGTAGTAGTAGTAGCAGTGGCATTTGTAGTTGAAGTCATAGTAGTAGTAGTATTAGTAGTAGCAAAAGTAGTAGTCGGAATAGTAGTAATAGTAGAAGCATTAGTAGTTGTAATAATAGTAGTAGTATTAGCAATAGTAGTAGTAGTAGCAGTAGCAGTAATAGTAGCAGCAAGAGTAGTAGTAGTTGCAGTTGCAGTAGTAGTTGAAGTAGTAACAATAATAGAAGCAGTAGTGGTAGTGCCAGTAGTAGTAGTAGTAGTAGTGTTAGTAGTAGTGGTAGTGGGGTAGTGATAATATAGTAGTTATAGTAGTAGTAGTAGCAATTTTAGTAGCAATAGTACTAGTTGCAGTATCGGCAAGAATAATAGTAGTATTAGTGCAGCAGTAGTCGTAGTAGCAATGGTGGTGGTAGTAATTGTAGTACTTGTAATAGTAGTAACTGTTGTAGTAGTAGTAGTAGTAGTAGAAGTAGCTGTACTAGTTGTTGTTGTAGTAGTAATAATAGTAGTGTTAATTGCCACAATAGTAGTAGTAGTTATAAAAGTGGAAGTAGTAGCAATAGTAGTAGTAGTGGTAGTAGTAGAAAAAATAGTAGTAGAGGCAGTAGTTCTAGTCGAGTTAGTGGTAGAAGTAGCAATAGTAGTAGAAGTAGCTGCAGCAGCAGTAGAAGCAGTAGTATTAGTAGTATCTGCAGTCATAGTAATAGTAGTCAGTGGTAGTAGTAGCCGTAGTGGTACTAGTAACAGTAGTTGTAGTAGCAGAAATAGTAGTAGTAGTAGTAATGGTTGTAGTAGTAGAAGTAGTAAAAGTATTAATAGTAGTAGTAGTGGTGGTGGTAGTAGTAGCAGTAGAAGTAGTAGTTGTAGCAGAAGCAGTAACCATAGCAGCTGTAGTTATAGTACTGGTAGTAGTAGTATGAGTATTATAAGTAGCAACCACAGTAGTAGTAGTCGCATCAGTAGTAGTGGTAGCAGTCGCATCAGTAGTAGCAGTAGCATTAGTTGAAATAGGAGGAGTAGTAGTTGTAGTTGTAGCACAAGTTGCAGTAGTTGTAGTTGTAGCGGTACTAGCAGCATCGATGTAACACTAGTAGCAGCAGTAGCAGTAGAAGTAGAAGTGGAGGTAGTACAAGTAGTACTTGTAGTAAGTGAAGAAGTGACAGTAGTTGTAGTAGTAGCAATAGTAATATTAGTAGGAGTACTAGTTGTAGTAGTAGTTGTTATTGTCTTAGTTGTAGTAGTCGTATTAGTAGTAGTAGCAAGTGTAGTAGTCATAGTTGTAGTAGTAGCAGATGTAGTAGTCATAGTAGTAATAATAGCAGTTGTTGTAGTAGTAATAATAGCAGTTGTTGTAGTAGTAGCAGTAGTCATAATAGTAGGGGAATTAGTAGTAGGAGTAGCAGCAACAACAACACCCGCAGCGGTAGTAGTAGTAGTAGTATTAGTAATAGTAGCAGTAATTTTTGTAGTAGTAGTTATAGTAGTAGTTGCAGTAGTAGCAATAGTAGCATTAGTAGCAATAGTAGTAGTCGTAGTAGTTGTAGTAGTAGTAGTAATTGTTGTGTTAGTAATAGTTGTAGTAGTAGTAGCAGCAATAGTAGCAGAAGTAGTAACAGTAGTTATTGTTGTAGTAGTTATAGCGGTAGTAGTCACAGCAGTAGTTTCAAAAGTAGCAGTAGTTGTAGTAGTTGCAATTATTGCAGTCGTAGTAGCAACAGCGGAACCTGTAGTAGTAACAGTGGCACTAGTTGTAGTAGAGGAAGAAGGAGTAGTAGTAGTCAAAGAAATAATAGTCATAATTGTAGTAGTAGTTATATTAGTAGTAATAGTAGTATAGGTAATAGTCGTACTAGCAATAGTCGTAGTAGTAGTAGGAGGAGGAGGAGGAGGAGTAGTAGTAGTAGTTGGAACAGTGGTTGTAGTGGAAGTAGTAGAAGCTTTAGTAGTAGTAGTATTATTTGTACTAGTAGGGGAAGTAAGAGTAGCTATAGTGGCAGCAGTAGCAATAGTGGTAGTAGGAGTCATAGTAGTAGTAATTCTTGTAGCAGTAGCATGAGTAGTGGTAGAAGTTGTTATAGTTGTAGCAGTAGCAAAGTAGTGGTAGAAGTTGTCGTAGTTGTGGCAATAGTCCTAGCAGCAGTAGTGGAGATAGCCACAGTGGTAGTAGTAGTTATAATTGTTATAGTAGCACTAATAGTCATTCTTGTGGTAGTAGCAGTGGTGGTAGCAGTAGGAGAAGTACTAGTAGTAGCAGTAGTCACTGTTGTTGTACTAGTACTAGTAGTAGCAGTAGCAATAGTGGTAGTAGTAGTATTAGAAGTTGTTGTTGTTGAATCAGCAAAAATAGTAGTTTTAGAATTAGTAGCAGTGAAAGTAACTGAAGTAATAGTAGTCGTACTAGTAACAGAAGTAGCAGTAGCAGCAGTAGTAGTAGTAGTAATAGAAGTAGTAGCACTGTAGCAGCAGCAGTAGTAGTAGCAGTAGTAATAGAAGTAGGAGAAATAGTGCAATACTACCGCTAGTTGAAGCTATGGCAATAGCTGGAGCAGGAGTAGTAGAATTAGTCATAGTAGTACTAGGTGTATTAGGAGTCACAGAAGTAGTTGTCCTAGTAGTATTAGTTGCACTAGTAGTTATAGCAGTAGCAGTAGCGATGGATGTAGTAGTAGTAGTGTAGTAGTAGCAGCAACAGTAGTAGTAGCAGTAGTGGTAGCATTGCTGCAATAGTTATACGAGTCATAGCTTTAGTAGTACTAGTAATAGCTGCAATAGCAGTAGCAGTAGTAGCAATAGTTATAGTAGTGATCGTACTATAAGTAGTAGTAGTAGTAGTAGCAATAGGAGTAGAAGTAGTTGCAGTAGTAGCAGTAGTAGTTTTAGTAGAAGTAGTAGTAGTAGCCGTAGTTGTAGTAGTATCAGTAGCTATAGTAGTTATTATTATAGTCATAGTTGTTGTTGTTGTAGTAGTAGCAATAGTAGTAGTAATAGGGGTATTTGCAGTAGTCATAGCTGTAGCAGTAGTAGTAGTGGTAGTAGTAGTATCACTTGTAGTAGCACCAGTACTAGTAATAGCAATAGTAGCACTGGTAGTAGCTGAAGCAACAGTAGTAGCAGCAGCAGCAGTAGTAGCAGTAGCAGAAGTAGCAGTAGTTGTATTAGTTATAGAAGTAGTAGTTGTTGTAGTTGCACTAGAAGTAGTAGTAGCAGTAGGATTAGCAATAGCAGTAGCAGAAGTACTATCAGTAGCACTAGTAGTTGTAGCAGTAGAAAAAGTAGCAGCAATAGTAGCTGAAGTAGTTGTAGTAGTAGCATTAGAAGTGCTAGTAGTAGTAGCAGTTATAGTAATAGTAGTATTATTATTAGTAGTAGTATTAGCTATAATATTATTAGTTGTAGTAGTAGTATTAGTAACAGAAGTAAGAGTAGTAGTACTATTAGTAGCAGTAGTAGTTATTGTAGTAGTAGTAGGAGTAGAAGTACAATTAATAGTAGGAGCAATAGTTGCAATAGTTGTAGTTGTAGTTGTAGAAGCAGTAGTAGTTGTAAAAGTAGTAATAATAATTATAGTAGTAGTAGTAGTAGTAGTAGTAAAAGTAGTAGCAACGGTAGAAGTAGCATTAGTCGCAGTAGTATTAGAAGTAGTACTAGTACTATTAGTAGTAGTAGTAGTAGTAGTACTAGTAGTATTAGTAGTACTAGTAGTAGTAGGAGTTGTAGGAGTAGTGGTAGTAGTATTGGTAATAGTAGTAGAATTTGTCGTGTAGTACTAATAGTAGTAGTAGTAGCAGTTGTAGTAGTAGTACTAGTAGGATTAGTGGCAGTAGTAGCGGTAGTTATAGCAATAATAGTAGTAGTAGCAGTAGTAGTAGTTGTAGTAGTAATAGTAGTAGCATTAGTAGCAGAAGTAGTTGTTATAGCAGTGGTAGTAGAAGAAGTAGTTGTAGTTCAGTCGTAGGACTAGTAGCAGTAGTAGCAGCAGTAGTTGTAGCAGTAATAGTTGTGGAAGTAGTAGCAGTAGGATTAATAGTCGTAGTGGCAATATTAGTAGTAGCAGTGGTAGTAGAAGCAACAGTAGTATTAGTTGGAGTAGTAGCAAAAATTGTAGCTATACAAATAGTAATAGGACAAGTTGGAGTAGTAGTATTTAGTGTCGTGGTAGCAATTGTAGTAGTAGTAGTTGGAGTAGTATTATTAGCAGCCATGGTAGCAATTGTAGTAGTGGCAGTAGTAGCAGTTGCAGTAGTATTAGCTGGGATAGAAGTAGTAGTAGTAGAATCCATAGTAGCAATGGGAGGAGTAGTAGCGATAGTAGCTAAAGTAGCAGTAGTTGTATTAGGATAAATAGTAGTAGAAGAAGTATTAGTTGTCATACTAGTAGTAGTAGTGGTAGAAGTCATAGTTTTCATAATAGTAGTTGTCGTAATAGCTGGAGGAAGAGTAGCAGTAGTAGTAGCAGTAGCAGCAGCAGTAGTAGTTGTAGTAATAGAAGTGGTAGTAGCAGTAGTAGTTGTAGTAGGAGTAGGGGTGGTAGCCTTAGCTGTAACAATAGTAGCAGTAGAACTCGTAACAGCAATAGTAGTGGTAGTAGTAGTAATAGAAGTTGTAGTAGTTGCAGTAGTAGTAGTTGTTGTATTAGTAGTAGTAGTGGTAGTAGCAGTAGTAGCAACAACAGTACTAGTCATAATTGAAGTAGTAGTTGTGGAAGTAGTAGCAATAGTAGCAACAGTAGCAGAAGTAGCTATAATAGTAGATGTAGTAGAAGTAGTAGTAATAGTACTAGTAGCAGCAATCGTAGTAGCAGTAGCAGCAGTTGTAGCAGTCTAAGTAGTGGTAGTAGTAGTTACAATAGCAGTCGTAGTTGCATTAGTATGTGTTGTTGTATTAGTAGCAGTAGTTGTAATAGTGGCAGTGGTAGTAGTGGTCATAGTAGCAGCAGCAGCTATACTAGTAGTAGCAACAACAGTAATTGTCGTAGTTGTAGTAACTGTACCAGTAGTGGTAGATGTAGTAGCTGTTGTAGTAGTAATTATAGTAGCAATTGCAGCAGTTGTAGGAGTTGAAGTGGTGGTAGCAGTAGTGATATTAGTTGAAGTTGTAGTAGTAGTTGCAGTAGTAGTAGTAGGGCTAGTAGAAGTATTAGTAGCGCTGGTAGTAATAGTACAAGTATTAATGGTAGTAGTAGTAGTGGTAAAAGTAGTAGAGGAAGTAGTAGTAGTGGCACTAGTAGTTGTTGTTGTAGTAGTAGTAGTTGTTGTTGTATTAATAGTAGCAATTGTAGTAGCAGTAGTAGCAGTTGTAGAAGTATTTGTAGTGGTAGTAATAGGAATAGAAGTATTAGTAGTCGTAGAAATAGTAGTACTAGTAGTATCCGTAGCAGTAGTAGTAGCAGGAGCTGTAGTATTAGTTGCAGTAGTAGTATTAGCAATAGCAGTAGTAGTAACAGTAGCAATAGTTGTAGGAGAAGTTGTAGTTGTTGCAGTAGTAGTAGTATTAATTATAGCAGCTGCAGTAGTAGTGGTAACAGTAGCAACAACAGTAGTAGTAGTGATAGTAGAAGCAGTAGCAGCAGCAATTATAGTAGTTGTTGCAGTAGTTGTGGCAACAACTACAGTAGTAGTAGTAGCCGTAGTTGTAGCAGTAGAAGTTATCGTTGTAGTAGTAATAGTAGTAGCCATGGTAGTAGTAGCAATAGCAGTGATAGTTGTTGCAACAGTTGTAGTAGTAGTTCCAGTAGCAAAAGTTGTAGCAGTAGTAGTAGTAGGTCTAGTAATAGTTGTTATAGTAGTACTGCTAGTAGTAGTAGTATTCGTAATGTAGCAGTAGTAGCGGTCATTGTAGTAGCAGTAGTAATAGCAGTTGTAGCCGTAGTAGTGGTTGTAGCAACAATAGCAATAGTAGTAGAAGTAGTAGCATTCATAGCAGTAGTAGTAGTAGCAGCATTCGTAGTAGTGATTATAGAAGCAACAGTAGTAGCCGTAGTAACAGTGGTGGTAGTAGATGCAGTCATAGTAGTTGTAATAGTAGTAGAACTAGTAGTAGTAGTTATTGTACTAGTAGGAGCAATAGTAGTAGTGGTAATACTAGTAGTCATGGTCGTTGTAGCAGTAGTTGCAATAGTAGGAGTACCAATAGTAGTAGAAGAAGAAGAAGTAGTAGTGGCAATAGTACTAGAAGAAGTAGTAGTTGCAATAGTCCTAGGAGAAGTAGTAGGATCAGTAGTAGTAGTAGGAGTAGTAGTAGCAGAAGTTGCAGCAATTGTAGTGGTGGTAATAATAGTAGCGGCAATAGCTGTAGTTGTAGTAGCATTAATAGCAGTTGTAGTAGCAGCAGCAGCAACATTAGTCGTAGTTGTAGTAGTTGTAGTAGCAACAATAGCAGCAGCAGTAGTACTAGTAGCAGTTGCAGTAATAGCAATCAGAGCAGTAGTACTAACAATTATAGTAGTAGAAGACGGAGTAGTTGAAGTAGTAGTGGTCCTAGTAGTAGTAAGAGGTATAATAGCAGTAGTAGCAATAGAAGTAGTAGTAGCAATTGTAGAAGTAGTGGTGGTAATTATAATAGTAGTAGCAGTAGTAGCGGCAACGGTAGTGGTAGTAGTAGTAGCACTAACAGTACCATCAGCAATAGTAGTAGAAGTAATAGTAGTGGTTAAAGTAGTAGTAATAGTAGTAATAGTAGTAGCAGTAAAATTAGTTGTAGTAGTTGTAATGGTAGTAATAGAAGAAATAGTGCTTGCAGTAGTAATAGTAGTACTAATAGTAGTAGAAATAGTAGTAATAATAGTAGTAATAGTAGTAGTAGCAGCAGCAGTAGCAGCAGAATTAGAAGTAGTAGTTATAGTAGTAGAAGTAGCAGTAGCTGTAGTAGTAGCAGGAGTAGTAGTTGCAGTTGTAGCAGTAGTAGTAATAGTGGCACCAACAATAATAGTAGTTGCAGTACTTGTAGTGGAAGAAGCAGTAGCAGTAGTGGTAGGAGAAGTAGTAGAAGCAATATAAGTAGTAGTAAGAGAAGTAATAGCAGTAGTGTATTAGCAGCAACAACAACAACAGTAGTATAGTAGTCATGGTGGTAGAAGTATTAGTTGTCGTTGTTGTAGTAGTTGAAGTAGTAGTAGTAGTAGTAGTAGTAGCCATAGTTGTAGCAATAGTAGTGGTGGTAGTATTAGTAGTAGTAGCAGTAACTATAATAGTAGTAGCAACAAAAGTTGTAGTAGTAGTAGTTGCAGTAGTAATAATAGTAGCAGTAGTTGTAGTAATAGTAATAGCAATATCAGCAATATTAGTAGTAGTAGTAGAAGTAGTAGTAGTAGTAGGAGTAGTAGTTGTTGTAGTAATAATAGTAGTAGTGGTGGTAATAGGATAGTAGTAGCAGTAGCAGTAGCAGTAATAGTAGCAATAGTACTAGTAGATGTAGTAGGTGTAGTTGTAGTAATAGTTGTAGTAGTGGTAGTAGCAGTAACGGTAGGAGTAATAGTTGTAGTTGTAGTAGTAATAATAGTATTAGTAGTTGTAGTTGTAGTTGTCGTAGTAGTAGTTGTAACAATAACAGTGGCAACAGCAGTAGTAATTTAGTATTAGTAGTTGTAGTAGTAGTAGTATGAGTTGGAGTAGGAGTAGTAGTTGTAGGAGTTGTAGTGGTAACAATAGTAGGAGTAGTAGGAGGAGTAGTAGTCTTAGTAGTAGTAGTAGTGGTGGTAGTAGTAGTTGGAGTACTAGTAGTAGCAGTAGCAATAGAAGTAGTAATAGTCGTAGAAGTAGTTGTAATTATATTACTTTTAGTCGTAGAAGTATTAGTTGAAGTATAGAGTAGTAGTAGTATTCGTAGTTGTAGTAGCAGTAGTAGTGGTAGTAGTTGTAAGACTAGTAGTACTCAGACTAGTAGCAGTAGTAGTATTAGTTGTAGCAGGAGTAGCAGTACAAGTAGCTGCGGTAGCAGCATCAATAGCAATGGTTGAAGTTATCTAGCAGTTGGAACAACGGCAGGATTAGGTGTACCAGTAGTAGAAGCAGGAGGAGTAGCAGTAGTAGCAAGAGTAGGAATAGGTCGAGAAGTAGTAATAATAGTAGAAGAAGCAATAGGGCCCCATTTGGTTCCAGCTCAAGCCTAAGATCAGCTCGAACAGATCGAGCTATCTTTCAAATAGTAAAAATTTGACCAGACTAACATTATTTAATGTAATGTAATTATAAATAAGAAATGACTAAAATGCCGTCATCTCCCCCGCGAGCTCTCCGCACGAGCTCGCCGCCTGAGCTGCTCGTGCGAGCGAGCTCAGCTAGCTCCCCAAGCGAGCTCCCCACGAGAGCTCACCCCACCAGCTCGCCGGGAGAACTCGAGAGCTCCCTGTGCGAGCTCGAGGCCCAAGCTTGCCCGGCGCGCTTGCCACTCGAGCAAGCCCGGTGAGCTCCCCGCGCGAGCTCGCTGCCCTAGGTAGCCCGGCGAGCTCGCCTGCGCACCAGACCTCGACGGAGAAGACGAAGTCGGCTGCGGCAAGGATGGCTACTGAGGGTAAATTTGTTCACAAAAAATTTAAACCATCCGCTAGTTAGATCAGTAACCAAACAAGATTTACTTGACTGCATTATCATTTTACATTTTACCCCTTCCTTTGACCTTGACCTTAACTTTGACCCGGAACCAAACGGGCCCTAGAAGGGGTGGTAGTAGTAGTAGGAGTAGGAGAAGTGGTAGTAGTGGTAGGTGTCAAAATTATAGTTGTAGTACCACAACTAGAAGCACAACTTCTGCTAGTACTACTACTACTGTCATAAGTCCAGCTACTACCGCTACAACTACTATTACTACTATTATGGCTACTACTACTACAACTTCCACTATTATTGCTACTACTACTGCAGCAATCGCTACTGCTGCTACTGACACTACTATTACTTCAACAACAACTACTACTGCTACTATTGCAACTTCCACTACTACCATAACTACTACTATTGCTACTACTGCTTACACAACTACTTCTACCACCACTACTACTACTAATTCTACTATTATAGCAATTGCTAATATTTGTGATACTACTACAAATACTATTGATACTACTACAAATACTACTACTACTACGTCTCATACAATAACAAGAACAACTACTACTCCATCTCCTCATACTATTATTGTCGTTACTGCTACTACTCCTACAACAACTAATACTGCTACTACTACTACTCCTCCTCATCCTCCTCTTTCAACTACTACAACCACTACTACTACTGCTACTAATGCTACTACCATTACCACTACACCTATTGTTACTGCTACTACTACTATTTTTGATACTACTACTACAGTTGGTACTATGAATAGTACTATTACGATTATAGCTACTACAGCTAGTACAACTTCTACTGCTAATACTTCTACTATTGCTACTCCACCTCCAACTACTACTACCACTACTGCTACTACTACTACTAAAACTACTACTCTGCTACCACTACTCCTACAACAACTACTACTACTAATAATGATACTATTATTGTTGCTACTACTACTACTAATACCATAATTACTCCTACTACCACTTCTGCTACTACTACTATTACTACTACTACTACTACTACAACTATTCCAAGTACTACTACTAACACTCCTACTACTACTACTATTGTTGCTACTATCACAACTACTACTTCGGCTATTACAACTACTACTATTGCTGCTACTGTCACTACTACTAATACTACTAAGACTGCTGCTGCTGTAACTACTACTACTATCACTGATATCATTACTTTTACAGTTACTACTACTTCGACTACTACTGCGACTACAACTATTGCTACTACTACTACTAACTGTACTACTATTGCAACTACAACACCTACTATTGCAACTGCCTCTACTCCTACTACTACTCCTCCTACTCCTATTACTATGCCTACTACTATTCCTATTCCTACTCCAACTCCTACTGCAACGACAACTACTACTGCTGCTGCTAGCACTACTCCAACATCTACAACTGCTACTACAGCTCCTACTACAACTCCTACTACTACTGATACTACAACTACTACTACTATTACTACTACAACTATTGCTACTACTACTTTTACTACTAATACTACCGCTACTACCAATACTACCACTAGTACTAATATTAGTAGCAGTAGTAGTTGTTGTACCACTAGGTGTAGTAGTAGCCAGAGTAGGAATAGGAGTAGGAGTAATAGTAGGAGTTTGAGTGGAAGCAGTATTAGAAGTAGCAGCAGCAGCAGTTGTACTAGTAGTAGCATTAGTAGTGGTAGGGGCAGTAGAAGGAGGAGTAGTAGTACTTGTACTAGTACTGTAGCTAGTGGTAGTTGTTTTACTACTATATTATTAGTAGTAGTGGAAGTAGTAGTAATAGTAGCCGTACTAGTACTAGTTGTAATAATAGTATTAATAGTTGTATTAGTAGTAGTAGTAATATTACTCATAGTATGAGTAGTTGCAGTAGTGGGAATAGTAGTAGTAGTATTACTTGCAGCAGCAGAAGTAGTAGTCATAGTATGTTTTGAAATTGTAGTAGTAGTAGGGGTAGCATTAGTAGGATTAGCACTAGTGCTACTACTACAATTACTGCTACTACTACTACTATTACAACTATTGTTACTCTAACAACAACTACTACTACTAATATTACTACGGCAACTACTACTGCTGCTACTAATAAAACTACTATCATTACTACTACTGCTGCTACTACTACAGCAACTACTTCTACGACTGCTACTACTACTGCTACTCCGACGACTACTACTACTACTACTACTACTACGTCTGCTTCTACTACTAGTACTAGTACTGCTACTCCTACTACTACTTCTTCTGATGCTGCTGCTACTACTACTATTGCTACTGGTACTACAACTACTACTTCTGCCCCTTCTACTTCTGTTATTACTACTACTGGTATTGCCACTCGTACTATTATCTACGACTACTACTGCTGCTACTACTACTACTGCTACTATGACTCCTACTACTACAACTTCTACTACTACTATTCCTACCGCTACTGCCACTACAACAAATACTACTAGAACTGATACTTCTGCTATAATTGTTACAACTTCTGCTACTACTACCACTACTGCTATTACTACTACTACTTCTATAGCAACTACTACTATCACTACTACTACAATTACTACTACTACCACTTCTACCTCAACTACTATTGCTACTAATACTACTTGTACTTCTGCTACTACTTCTACTACTGCTACTGCTACTACAATTGATATTGCTGCTACTACTGCCACTATGGCTGCTACTATTGCTATAACTACTACTACTACTACCACGACTACTTTGCTACTATTACTGTTACTACTACAGCTGTTACTACTACTACTTCTATAGCAATAGCTCCTAGCAAAACTACTACAATTACAAATACTACCACTCTACCTCTACTACTACTACTACTATTGTTGCTGTTGCTACTACTACAGTGACTACAATTGCTACTACTGCAAGTACTACTGCTGTAGCTACTATTACTGCAACTACAACTTCTGTTGCTACTAATACTACTACGAGTACTAATACAACTACCCCATCTACCACTACTACTACTGCTGCTGCTACAACAATTACTACTACTTCCACTATTTCTACTGCTCCTGCAACTACTATTGCTATGGATATTACTGCTTCTACAACAAAAACAACAACAACTACTACTACTACTACTACAACTACTGCAACAAGTACTGCTACTGCGACTACTACAACAACTACTAATACTACTATTAGTCCTACTACTTCTGCTCCTATATCTGCTGCAACTATTGCACTTACAATTACTACTATTGCTACTTCTACTTTTGCTAGAACTAATAATACTCCTAATACTAATACTACTACTACTTCTACAACTGTTGCTGCCGCTGCTGCTACTGCTACCTCTGCAACTAGTAGAACTAATGTTGGTACTTCTACTACTACTACTACTTCAACTGCTACCACTAGTCCAACTACTTTTCATACTACTACTACTACCGCTATGACTACTACTGCTAATGTTGCTTCTACTACCACTACTTCCACTGTTATGGCTACTATTGCTACTACTAGTATAGCTACTATAATTACGACTGATACTACTACTACTAGTACTACGGTTTCTACTGCTACTAATACTACCACTGCTACAATTGCTACTGCTGCAATTATTACTCCTACTGTTACTACTGCTGCTACTATTACAATCTCTGCTACTGCTATTGCGACTTCTACTACGACCACAACTAATACTACTACAATTACTACTATGACTACTACTACAACAACAACAACAACAACAACTACTACTACTTCTGCTAATACTACTACTACTACAACAAGAACGACTACTACTACCATTGCTACTACTGACACTACTGCTTCTGCTATTACTACTACTCCTATTACTTTTTCTATAGTTGCCACTACTACTACAACTACTATTGCTACTACTATTGTTCTTACTACTACTACTACTACTAGTACTACGTCTACCACTACAGCTGCTGCTCCGACAACTAATACTATTACTGTTAGTACTACTGCTACTGTTATTGCTACTACTACTACATGTTCTATTTCTATTGTTACTACTATAGCTACTACTGTTGTAGCTACTTCTACGTCTACTACTGGTGCTTCAATTAATACTACTGCTAGTGATACTACTACTACTATTGCTCCCACTACTATGACTGCTACTAGTGCTACTCCTACTGCAACAAATGTTGTTGTTGATCCTACAACAGCTGCTATTACTACCACTACCACCACTGCTAGTATGACAACAAGTACTACTACTACTACTGCTACAACTATTACTATTACTACTACCACTTCCAGTACCACTGTTGCTACTATTATTACTACATCTACTGCTATTACTGCCAGCACTGCTCTGACTACCACTATTGCTACTACTTTTGTTGTTACTCCGCCTACTACTTCTACTACTACTGGTATTACTACCGCTACTACTAATGCTATTACTACTGTGGCTGCTACTACTACTACAATTACTACAACTTCTAATACTGCTACTACTACTGCTACTATAACTACTACTTCTGTTACGAGTAATACTACTACTGCTACCACGACTACTACTACTGCTACTATTATTACTACTGCTGCAATTGCTACAACCGCTACTACCAACACAACTAGAACAACAATGACTACTACTACTATGCAACAACAACTATTCCTACCACGACTACCACTACTAATACTAATACTACTATTAGTACTACTACTTCTGTTCCTATAGCTACAACTACTGCTCCTACAACAACTACTACTGCTACTACTACTACTACTACTGCTGCTACAACTAATGCTACTGCTAGTACAACTATTACTATGACTATTACTCCTACAACTAGTACAAATACGACTGATGCTACTACTTATGTTGGTACTACTGCCACTACCACGAGTGCTACTGCTGCTACCACTGCCGCAATTATTACTGCGACTACTACTACTAATACTACTAGTATTGTTATCTCTACTACTGCTACTACAATTATACTAAGACTACTACTAATACTACTACTACTACAACAACTACTAGTAGAACTACTACGACTTCTACTGATACTACTATTACTTCTAGTACTACTGCTACAGTTGCTACTACTACTAGTACTATTGCTGCTTCTGGTACTACTGCTGCTACTGCTATTGTCGTTACTACCACTACTACTACGACTACTACTACTACTACTACTACTACGACGACGATGACTACAACTACTGTAGCTACTCCAACTACTACTACTACAACTACTAGTGCTACTGTTGTTGCTACTACTACTATTACGAGTTTTATTACTACTGCTACGACTACTACTACTCCTGCTGTAGCTACTCCTATGTCTACTACTGCTGCTACTACTCATACTAGTGCTTGTGATACTACTACTACTATTGCTTCTACTACTATGACAACTACTAGTACTACTCCGACTGCAACTAACGCTGCTACTACTCCTACGACAACTACTACTGCTACCACTGCCACCACTACTAGTATGACAACAAGTACTACTACTACTACTAGTGCTACAACTATTACTCCACCTACTAGTACTGCTAGTACTATTACTGCTACTACTATTACTATGTGTATTGCTACTACAACAAGTATTTCTCTAACTACTATCACTATTGCTATTGCTTCTGCTGCTACTCCGCCTACTACTTTTGCTACTACTACTACTAGTACTGCTACTACTAATGCGATGACTACTACTGTTGCTACTACTACAATAATTACTACTGCGAGCGCTTCTGCTACTACTAGTACCAGTGGTACAACTACTATTGTCAATATTACCACGACTACTACTACTGCTTCTGCTGCTGCTACTATTACAACTAATGTTGCAGCTGCTACTACTGCTACTATCAACACAACTAGTACAACAACGACTACTGCTGCTGCTGCTGCTGCTTCTACTACTATGCAACAGCAACTATTGCTACCACGACTACCACTACTACTACTAATACTAATATTAGTACTACTACTTCTACTCCTATAGCTACTACTACTACTGCTACAACTAATGCTACTGCTAGTACAACTACTGCTACAACGAATGTTACTATTGCTACTATAGCTATGACTGCTACGACTATTTCTACTACTACTACTGCCACTACTACGAGTGTTACTGCTGCTACTACTACACCAATAATTTCTACTACTACTACTACTATTACTGCTATTGTTATCTCTGCTACTTGCTACAACATCTACTAAGAATACTACTAATACTACTACTACTACTTCTACTACTACTTCTGTTGATACTGCTGCTACTATAACAACTACTACTACTTCTACTACTACAGCTACAATTGCTACTCCTACTATTACTATTGTTGCTTCTGCTACTACTACTGCTACTACTATTATTTTTACTACTACAGCTGCTACAACTACAACTGCTGCAGCTATTCCAACTACTACTACTACTACTACAAGTACTGCTGCTGCTACTGCTACTAATACTACTAGATCTATTGCTACCACTATGACTATTGCTACTACTGCTGTAGCTACTCCTACAGCTACTACTACTGCTATTACTACTATGGCTAGTGCTACTACTACTAATATTGCTCCTACTACTAAGACTGCTACTAGAACTACTCCTACTACTTCTAATGTTGTTGATGCTCCTATAACTACTACTAACACTACCACAGCTTCCACTACTAGTATGACATCTAGTACTACTACTACTACTACTACTACTATTACTACTTCTACTGCTACTGCTGCTACTTCTGCTCCAAAACTACTGCTGCTGCTGCCGTCGCTTCTGATGCTACTATGCCACTACTACTACTGCTGCTGCTGCTACTATAATTACTACTAATGCCATTACTACGGCTGCTGCTTCTACTACAACAATTACTATCGCTACTTCTTTTATTACTACTAATACTACAACTGCTTCTACTACTAGTACCAATGCTACTAGTGCTACTGCGGCTACGGCTATTACTGCTACTTCCCCACGTACAACTACTTCTACAACTATTACTACTACTGCTACTACTGCTTTTACAAAAACTATTACTGCTACTGCTACCGCAACTACTACTATTGCTACTACACCTTCTACTACAACTATCGCTACTATGCTTCTGCATCAACTACCATTACAGCTACTGTAACTACTGCTACTGCTACTCTAATTACTACTATAACTACAACTACTACAACTACTCCTACTACTACTACAACAACTACAACAGCAACTTCAACTACTGCAGGAGCAACAACAAAAACTACCACTACACTACTACTTCTATTGCTACTATTACAACTCCTAGTACTACTACAAGTACAATTACTTGGCTTACTACTACTACTACTGCAACTGCTACTATAGCTACTACAACTTCTACTACTATATTTTCTACTACTATTACTACAAGTACTACTTCTATGTCCACCACTACTGCTACAAGTACTACTTCTACTACTACTACAACTACTACTGCTTTTACTACTACTCTAATGCTGCTACTATTACGGCTACTACTACTACCGCTACGACAACTACTACTACTAATACTACTACTAATACTACTACTAGCCCTACTACAGCTACTACTACTACCACTCATGCTACTCCTACTACTAATGCTACTAATACTATACCTACTACTTTCGCTACTGCTACAGCTGCTACAGTTTCTCCTTCTGCTACTACTACTGCTGCAGTTGCTGCTACTACTATTACTATTGCTACTGCTGCTACTACTATTCCTATTACTAGTACTACTACTATTGCTACTACTACTACTGTAGCTACTATTATTGTTCCTACTAATATTGCTACTACTTTTGCTAGCGCAATTATCACCACCAATACTACTACTATTTTAGCTACTATAATTACTACTACTACTACTTCCTGTACCACTTCCACTACTGTTACTACTATTACTTCTACTACAACTATTACTCTTATTGCAACAAATGCGGGGACCACTACCACTCTTCCAACTATTACTACTATTACCGCTACTTCTACTACTATTACTACTACTACAACAATAACAATAACAACTACTGCTACTGCTACTGCTACTACAAGCACCACCACTACTAACATTACTACTACTACTATTACTACTATTACTAGTACTTCTACTACTGTTACTACAACTGCTACTATTAATACTACTACTACTAGTACCACTACTACTACTATGGCTACTACTATTACTACTACAACTACTAGTACTGCAACTACTACTACTACTGCTACAACATTAACTACTACTCCTACTCCTACTACTACTATTATTACTACTACAACAACTTCAATTGCTAACACTGCTACTTCTACTACTACTAATGCTACTACTACTATTTGTACTATTACTACCACAATGACTACAACTACTACAACTCCCACCACTACTACTACCGCTAACACTACTACTAATTCTACTTCTACTACTACTACTCCTCCTCCTACTGCTGCTACTACTACTACTTCTATTAAGACTACTAATACTACTACTATAACAACTACCACTACTACCACTACTACAACTATTACTACTACTCCTCCTCCTACTAGTACTACTATTACTGCTACTACTATTACAGCTACTACTACTAGAACAACATCTATACTACTACTACTACTGCTACACCTACTCCAACTCCTACTCCTACTAGTATCCCTACTACTATTTTTGATACTCCTCCTACTACTATCCCTACTACTTGTAATACTACTACAACTACTACTACTTCTATTACTAGTATTACTACAATTACTACTACTTATAGGACTACTACTAGTGCCACTTCTACTACTACTACTACTATTACTACTTCTACTACTACTACCTGTGCTACTTCTACTACTACTGCTGCTACTGCTACTCCTGATGCTACTGCAACTCTTAGACCAACTACTATTACTGCTGCTGCTGCTACTACAACTACTATTACCAATACTACAGCGATGACAATAACAACAACAACTACTACTACTCCAACTACTAGCACAACTATAACTCGTTGTACTACTACTGCCACTACTACTACTACCTTTACTACTTCTCTAACTCCAACTCCAACTCCAACTACTACTCTTGCTACTGTAGCTACTAGTACTATTCCTACTACTTCTGCTACTACTACTCCTATTCCTACTACTAATACTACTACTACTACAACAACAATTCTAAAAGTACTATAGAGGCTACTACTAATCCTGAAACTACTACTATTAGTACTATTACTGCTTTTGCTATTACTACTCGTGCAACTACAACTACAACTACAATAACAACAACAACTACTACTACTTCTACTACTACTACTCCTACTACTACAACTACTACTACAACAACTACTAGTACTACTACTTCTACTACTACCCCTACTATTACAACTACTATTCCTACCACAACTTCTTCTAGTACTACTACTACAATAACTACCACTACTACAACAGCAACAACAATAGCGACTATTGCTACTACTCCTGCTGTTGCAGCTAGTACTACTAATGCAAATATTTCTATCACTACAACTCCTACTGCTACAACTTCAACAACTGCTACCACTCTTGCTACTACTTCTACCATGACAACTACTACTATTGGTACTGCCACAACCACCACTATTGCCAAAACTACTACTACTGCTACTACTACTACTTCGACTACTACTGCTGCTACTACTACTACAACTACTACATCTACTACTACTATTAGGTCAACTGCTACAACTACTGCTTTTGTAACTACACTACTACTACAACAACTACTACTAGCACTACTACTACTCCCGCCACTACTAAAACTATGCGTACTACTACTTGTACTACAGCTACCCTTTCAACTACTACTATTACTACTACTACTATTATTTCCACTGCTACTACTTCTACTACTATTACTCCTACTACTACAACTACTACTACAACAACAACAACAACTACTATACTTCTACTACTACCCCTGCTACTATAACTACTATTCCTACTACAGCTTCTTCTAGTACTACTACTATAATAACTACCACTACTACAACAACTACTACTGCTACTACTATTGCTGGTACTCCTACTGTTGTAGCTAGTACTACTAATGCAAATACTTCTACCACTACTACTCCAACTACTACAACTTCAACAACTGCTACCACTCCTGCTACTACTTCTACCATGACTACTACTACTATTGGTACTGCCACAACAACCACTATTGCCAAAACTACTACTACTGCTACTACTACTTCTACTACTACTACTGCTACTACTACTACAACAACAACTACTACATCTACTACTACTATTAGGTCAACTGCTACAACTACTGCTTTTGCAACTACACTACTACAAAAGCAATTACTACTAGCACTACTACTACTCCCGCCACTACTAAAACTATGTGTACTACTACTTGTACTGTAGCTACTCTTTCAACTACTACTATTACTACTTCTAATATTATTTCTACTACTACTACTAGTACTACTACCACTACTATTTATACTACAACTACTACTTCTTTGGCAACTACTACTACAACTACTATTAATACTACCACTCCTCTTTTTGCTACTACAACTACTCCTACTACAACTACTATTATTATTGCTACAACAACAACAACAACTACTACTAGTAGTTCTACTACTACAACTATTAGTACCTCTAGTACTACTACTGCTGCTCCTACTAATACACTATTACTACAAATACAACTACGAGTACTACTTATACTCTTATTATGACTACTACTACTGCTGCTGCTCCTGCTTTTGTTGCGACAACTACTACTACTACTACAACAACAACTACTGCTACTGCTACCATTACCACTACGACAACTACTGCTACTGCTGCTACTACTGCTGCTACTACAACAACTACTTCTACTGATGCTACAACCACTACTACGACTATTATACTACTACTTTTACTACTATAACTGTGGCCATTGCTACTACTGCTCCTACTACTAGTACTACTACGCCTACTATACTACTACTACTACTAGTACTCCTCCACCTCCTACTACTACTACTACTATTACAATACGATGCCACTGTTGCTATTACAACTGCTACTCCTACTACTACTATTCCGGCTTCTGCTCCAGCCCCTACTACTGCAACCCCTACTCCTACTGCTACTGCTACTACTCCTAGTCCTACTTCTACTCGTACTACTGCTACAACTACTACAACTAGTACTCTTACTGCTACTACTACTTCTACTTCAACTCCTACTCCTACTTCTATACATATGACTACTACTTCTACTATTACTACTAACACTACTATTACTACTACTACTACTAGTACTAGTACTGCTACTACTACTACTATTAGTACTACTTCTGAAACTACTACTACTACTACAACTATTGTTGTTGCTATTACCACTTCTACTTCTACTTCTACTACTTCTACTACTACTACTATAACTACTACTACTAATACAACTACTACTAATAATGTTACTTCTACTACTTCCACTTCTACTCCTAGTACTACTACTACAACAACAACAACTACTAATACTACTACTGCTGCTACTACTACTACTACTGCTGGTACTATTCCTCCTCCTCCTACTACTAGTACTACTACTACTACATCCCGTACTATCACTCCTACTCCAACTCCAACTCCTACGATTGCTTCAACTTGTACAACTACTACATCTACTACAACTGCTAGTACTCATACTACTACTGCTACTACTTCTACTACTACTACCACTACTACTACTGCTGCTACTACTGTTACTACTAATACTACTAATACTACTCCTACTTCTATTGCTACTAATACTACTACTACAACCTCTACCATAGAAGATGCTACTACTACTATGACTTCTATTACTGGTACTGGTACCACAACTCCTTCTCCAACTCCTACTGCTACTACTACTCCTACTACTACTAGTACTACCATTACTCCCACTCCTACCATTACTACTACTACTACTAATACCACTACTAACACTACTTCTACATCAACAACAACCACAACAACTACTACTGCTCCTACTCCTCCTCCAGCCATTATTACTACTCATCCTACTCTGACTACTGCTACAACTACTCCTACTTCTATTCCTATTTGTACTACAACTACTATAACTACTGCTACTACGTCTAGTCCTACTCCAAAAACTACTCCTACTACTTCCACTACACCTGCTCCTACTACTATACATACTCGTGCACCAAATCCTATTACAACAACTACTACCATAACTCCTACTGCTACTACTACTCCTACTACTACTAATACTACTTCTACTTCAACAACAATAACTACTACTACTACTACTCCTGCTCCTGCTCCTGCCACTACTACTACAACTCCTACTCCAACTAAGGCTACTACTACTCCTAGTCCTACTCCTACTAGTGTTACTGTACTACTACTACTACTGCTATAACTACTACTACAACTCCCACTGCTACTTCTATACCATGACTACTACAACTACTATTACTACTAACACTACTATTACTACCACTGCTAGGACTATTACAATGACTACTACTACTGCTACTACTACTACTACTACTACAACAACAACAAGAACAATAACTACTACTATTACTAGTATGACTGCTACTACTACTATTAGAACAACTTCGACAATTACAACTCCTCCTACTACATCTATTATTACTACTATTACTACTACTACGACTACTACTATTACTACTACTACTACGACTACTATTACTACTATTACAACAACAACAACAACAACAACAACAACAACAACAACTGCTACTAATGCTACTACTACTACTTCTACTACTAGTAGTAGTAGTACTAACTCATATCACTGCAACTACCACTCCTACTTCTACTAATGCTACTGCTACAACTGCTACAACTACAACAACTACTACTTCTATGACTACTCTTACTCCAACTCCTACAAATACCACTACAACTAACAATAGTCCTACTACTACTACTGAGGCTACTACAATTAGTACTACTACTACAACTACTATTACCACTACTCCTACCACTAGTTCTACTAATACTATTACTTCTACAACTGCAATTAGCACTGCAACTGCAACTACAACTAATACTACCACTACTAGTACTACTATTGCTACTACTGCTACTACTACTGCTACAACTACTCCGACTCCTACTACAACAACAACTACTACTACTACTCTACTAGTACAACTACTACTACTTGTACTCCTACTTTGACTACTACTACTATTACTACTACTCCTACTACTACTACTTCAACTACTACTGCTGCTGCTGCTACAGCTACTACTACCACCACACCAACTACTACTACTACTACTACTATGACTACTACCACCACCACTACTACTTCTTCTACTACCACACCTACTACAACAACTACTTTTGCTACTACAACTACTAGTTCAACTACTACTATTGCAACTATTACTCCTACCGCTACTCCAACTACTGCAACAACTAAAACTACTACTACTCCTACTCTACAACAACTACTGCTACTACTACTACTACTACTACTACTACTACTTGTCCCACTACTACTGCTCCTACAATAACTACTACTACTCCTACTGCTGCTACTACTACTACAACTACTTCTACTACTACTACTACTATTCCTATTGCAACTGTTACTTACTACTAGTACAACTACTACTTCTACAATAATGACAACACTTACTACAACTACTGCGACTACTCCTACTACAACTACTACAACTACTACAACTATAACTGCTAGTACTACTACAACTCCTCCACCTACCGTTACAACAACTACTGCTGCTACTACTATCGCTAGTACCACAACTATTAAAACCTCCCCTACTACTTCTACTACTACTCCAGCTACAACAACTACTACTACTATTGCTACTACTACTATTTCAACTAATACTACTGCTACTATAGCTACCACATCTACTACTACTACTCTTACGACAACTACTACACCTATTTCTACTACTTCTACTCCTACTGCGATGACTACTATAGCTACAACAACTACTACAACTACAACCACTACTACAACTGTTGCTGCTGCTCCAACAACAACAACTACTATGACCACTACTCCTACTACCAAACTAATACTATTGCTACTAATACGACTACTACTACTGCTGCTACTGCTGCTACTACTACTACTACTACTACTACTACTACTACTAGTACAACTACTACTGCTACAACTACAAGTACTACTGCTATTGCTGCTACAACTACAACTACTACTTCTACAATTGCCTCTACTACTACAACTGTTGCAACTATAACTGCACTATTACTACAATAACTACAGTAAATACAACTACTACTCCTACAACTATTACAATTACTACAAATAATACTACTTCTAATAGTACGACTACTAAAACTTCTCGGCCTACTACTATTACAATTGCAACTAATACTACTACAACTTCAACAACAACAACTACCAGTACAACGACTGCTTCTACAACTACTTCTTCTTCTACTACTACTACTACACCTATTGCTACCACTACTAATCCAACTTCTGCTGCTACTCAGCTACCACTACTACAACTAATACTACTACTACTATTGCTACTACTACTATTGCTACTACTACTATTGCTACTACTATGGCCATTATAGCAACTACTACCTCTACTGCTACCTCTACTACTACTACTTCTATTGTAACTACACTACTACAACAACTACTAGTACTCCCACTACTATGACTACGACTACTACCACCATCACTACCACCACCACCACTATTATTACAACTGCTATTACTTCTACTACAGCTACTAATACTACTACAACTACTACAACGACAACACTTACTACGATTACTAGGACTTCTACTACTATGACTGCTACAACTACTACAAATGTAACTGCTACTACTACCACAAATCCTCCATCTACTACTACTACAACTATTGCTGCTACTATTCCTTCTTCTTCTACTACTACTATCTCAACTACTACAACCACTAAAACTTCCCCTACTACTTCTACTACTACTACTCCTGCGATAATAACTAATACTGCTATTATTACTTCAACTACTTCAATTAATACTACTACTGCTACTACTACTACTTCTACTATCACAAATGCCCTAGCTAGTACTACTACTCCGACTGCTATTACTTCTGCTCCTACTGCTACTACTACTACAACTAGAACAACAACTACTACCATAACTGCTATAACAGCAACAACTACTACTACTACCATTACTAGAACTATTGTTGTTGCGGCTCCAACAACAACTATTACTACAACCACTACCACTCCTACTACCAAACCTACTACTATTGATACTACTATGACTACCACTACTACTACTACTACTAGTACAACCACTACTACTACTGCAGCTACAACTGTAACTATTACTTCTACCTCTGCTACTATCACTACTGGTACTATAACTACACTACTGCTACAACTACTACTGCTGATAATACTACTGCTCCACAACTACTACTATTACTATAAATAATAGTACTACGGCTAATAGTACAGCCACTAAAACTTCTCCTACTATTACTACTACTATTACTTCAACTACTACTACTGCTTTACTACTACTATTACTACTCCTATTGATACTACTTATAATCCTACCACTACTGCTACTACAGCTACCACTATTAATATGAATACCACTATTACTGCTACTATTACTACCATTACCGCAACTACTAATTCTACTACTACGTCTACTACAACTCCTAAAACTACTACTATTACTCCAAATAATACTACCACTGCAACTACTACTACTACCACTACTAAAACTCCCACTACTATTACGACAACTACTCCTATTACTACTACTACTACTATAGTTACAACAATAACTTCTACCACTACTACTACTACTGCTGTAACTACTATTGCTTCCACTACTACTACTCCTACAACAACTACTACTCTAACTACTATGGCTACTACTCCTACTGCTACTACTAGTAGTAGCACTACTACAACTACAACTGCTACTACTTCTACCACTACTACTACTATTCCTACTACTACAGCTACCTATACAACAACTACTACTACTTCTACTTCAATGACAACACTTACTACGACTACTGCGACTACTACTGCGACTACTACTACAACAACAACTATACCTACAACAATTATAATTGCTACTGCTACTGCAACTTATCCACCTACTATTACAACTACTGCTACTACTACTACTACTTCTTCTTCTACATCTACTACTACAACTACTGAAACTTCCCCTACTACTTCTACTACTACTACTATTTTTGCTCCTACTACTACAACAACTGCAACTACAACAACTACAACTATTGCAACTACTACAACAACCAAAACAACCACTACAACAACTGCTATTGTTGCTACTCCAACAACAACCACTACAACAACGCACTACTCCTCCTTCTTCCACAACTACTACTATTGCAACTACTACGACTATTTCAACTACTAGTACAACTACTACTGTTGTTGTTGCTACAACTGCAACTACAACTTCTACTACTACCCCTTCTACTACTACTGCTGCTACAGTCACTACACTATTATTACAACTACTACACTTACAACTACAAATAATACTACTATTACTACTAATAGTACAACTGCTAAAACTTCTCCTACTACTACTACTTCTTTTATTGCTACTACTACTACTACTTCAACTATGACTACTACTACTAATATTGCTACGACTACTACTTTAACTACTACTACTACTACTACAACATCTACTTCTACTATTACTACTGTTACTACTATTGCCAATATTGGAACTACTACTTCTCCTGCTACCTCTACTACTACTACAGCTACTGTGACTACATTACTGCAACAGCAACTACTACTAATACAATTACTACTCCTACAACTACTACTATTACTATAAATAATACGACTACTACAACTACTACTAGCACTACTGCTCCTCCTCCTCCTCCTCCTCCTTCTATCACTATTACTACTACTACTACTTCTCCCACTATGACAACTCCTACAAAAACTACTACTCCTATTGCCATGGCTACTACTCCTCCTACTACTACTACTAGTACTACTACTACCACAACTATAATACTACGGCTACTACTACTTCTTCTACTCCAACAATAATATTTACTATGATTATTGCAACTATTACAACTACTACAACTATAACAGCTACTACTACTACAACACCTCCACCTACTATTAGATCTATTGCTACTACTATTGCTGCTTCTACTGCTATTACAACAACTACTAAAACTTCTCCTACTACTTCTACTAATACTACTACTACGATAACTACAACAACCACTACTACAACTAATACTACTAAAACTACTTCTATTACCACTACTACTACAACTAGTAAGACTCCTACTGCTACTACTTTTTCTCCTACTACTATTACTATTATATCTACAAAAACTATGACTACTACAATTACTGCTACAACAACTACTACTACTACTACCACAACTTCAACAGCTGTTGTTGCTACTCCAACAATAATTACCGCTACGACCACTAGTCCTCCTCCCACTATCACAATGACTAATATTGCTACGACTAGGACTACTACTACAACTGCTACTACTAGTACAATTACTAGTGCTGCTGCTGCTACAGCTGCAAATACTACTGCTACTACTACCTCTAATACTGCTACTATTGGTACTATAACTACACTGCTACTCCAACTACTACTACTCCTACAACTACTACTATTGCTACAAATAATACCACTACTACTAATAGTAAACCTAGTCAAACTTCTCAAGCTACTACTACTCCTACTTTTACTACTACGGCAACTAATACTACTAATCCTACTGCTACTACTACTAATCCTACTGCTACTCCTAATATAGCTACCACTACTACTACTAATACTATGACTACTACTACTACTACTACTGCCATTACTACAACTAATGCTTCTACAACTACCTCTGCTACTACCACTACTGCTATAATTAAGACACTACTACTACTCCTACAACTACTACTATTACTACAAATAATACTGTTGCCGCAACTACTACTACTACCACCACTACTCCTACTACTCCTACTCCTACTCCAACTACAACTACTAATACTATAGCTACAACAATAAATTCTATCACCACAACTGCTACTACTACTACTAATTCTGCCACAATAATTGCTGCTACTGCTGCTCCAACAACTACTACAACTATGACCACTGCTCCTCCTCCTACTAACACAACTACTGCTATTGCTACCACTATGACTACTACTACTGCTCCTACTACTACTGCTACTGTTGCTACAACTGCAACTACTTCTTCTACTACTATCTCTACTACTACTATAGCTGCTACTATAACTACATTACTACTAAAACTACTACTACTATTACTACAAATAATACTACTACTGCTAATAGTACATCTACTAAAAATTCTCCTCCTCCTCCTACTACTTCTACTATTGCAACTACTACTACTTCAACTACTACAACTTCTACTACAACAACTACTTCTCCTACTACTACAAATATCACTACTACTACTAATACTACTGCTATTGCTGCTACTATTACTGCCATTATGGCAACTACAACTTCTACTACTACCTCTAGTACTACTATTACTAGTACTACACTGCTACTACAATAACTACAACTAACACTACTACTACTCATACAACTATTACTATTACTAAAATAATACTACCACTGCAACTACTACTATTACTAGTCCTATTGCAACTACTACTCCTACTCCTACTACTACTACTACTATAGCTTCAACAACTACTTTTAGCACTACTATTACTACTATTACTACTTCTACCACTACGAATACTCCTATAACAACTACCATTACTCCTACTGCTATGGCTACTACCACTACTACTACTAGCAGTACTACTACTACTACTACTACTACAACTGCTACTACTGCTCCTCCTCCTCCTCCTACTACTACTCCTACTCATACTTCTACTAATACTACTACTACTACAACAACAACAACAACAACAACAACAACAATGATAACACTTACTATGACAAATGCCAGTACTACTACTACCACTACTATAACTACTACAACTAGTACAACTATAACCACTACTACTACTACAACTCCTCCACCTACAATTTCAACTACTGCTACTACTACTACTGCTTCTTCTTCTATTACAAGTACCGCTACTACTACAACTACTAAAACATCCCATACTACTACTACAACTAGTATACCATCTACAACTACTACTAGCATTATTGCTACTAGTACTACTTCAACTAATACTACTAACACTTCTACTACAACTTCTACTACTACTACTACAAGTACTACTACAACACCTACTGCTACTACTTCTGCTCGTCCTCCTCCTCCTACTACTACAGCTACAACTACTACTACAACTGTTATTGCTCCAACAACTGCTACTACTACGAGAACTACTCCTCCTCCTACTACCATAACTACTACTAGTGCTACTACTACGACTACTACTACTACTACTACTACTACTACTAGTATTAGTACAATTACGATTGTTGCTGCTACAACTGCAACTACTACATCTACTACAATCTCTACAAATACTACTGCCATGCTACTACTACTAATAATACCATTACTCCTACAACTAGTACTATTACCATAAATACTACTACTACTACTAATAGTACAATTGCTAAAACTTCTCCTA
This sequence comes from Trichopus zeylanicus subsp. travancoricus, assembly GCA_005019695.1. Lineage (NCBI taxonomy): Eukaryota > Viridiplantae > Streptophyta > Magnoliopsida > Dioscoreales > Dioscoreaceae > Trichopus > Trichopus zeylanicus. The sequence goes on along the minus strand of RXID01017579.1, from coordinate 9,297 downwards.
CTACTACTACAACTACTACTATGATTGCAACAACAACTACTGCTACTACTACTGCTACTACGACTACTAATACAACTGCTACTACTATTATAGCTACCACTTCTACTACTACTATAACTACTACTACTACTTCTACTACTACCACTACTACTGCTGTTATTGCTACAATAACAACTACTACTATAACTACTCCCCCTCCTACTACCACAACTATTACTATTGCTACTACTACTATAACAACAGCAACAACAACAATTACTATTAGGACAACTACTGCTGCTGCTGTTGTTGTTGCTGCTGCTTCTACTGCAGTTACTACTTCTACTACTACCTCTACTACTAGTACTATTGCAACTGTTACAACACTACTATTATAACAACTACAACTACTACTCCTACTGCAACTTATGGTGCAACTATTACTTCTACTACTGCTACTACAACTACTGCTACTACAGCTTTTCTACTACTATGACTGCTACTGCTACAACTTATACTGCCATTACTACTCCTACTGCTACTCGTGCTACTACAACTTCTCTTACTACTACTACCACCACCACCATTGCTATTACCACTCCTTGATCACTACTGTTGTTACACAACTACTGCTACTACTACAGCTCTTACTACTGCCACTACTAACACTTCAACGACTACTATCGCTACTTCTATTGCCACTACTAGTACTACTACTATTAGTGTTGCTACTAATATCGCTGTTGCTACTACTACTGCTGCTACTACAGCTACTACTACTACTACTATTACTAATAATAATTATACTGCTACTACTCCTACTGGTACAGCTATTGTTGTTACAACTACTACAGCTACTATTAATGATTCTTTAGCTACCACTACTATTGCTAATACGATGACTACTACAACTACAAGAAAAATAGCTACTACATCGACTACCGCTACTACTTCTACTACTACTGCTACTATAGCTATTACTGCTATAGCTACAACTACTACTTCCCGTACTACTACTCGTACTGTAACTACTACTGCAACTACCACAACTGGTATAATTATTACTTCTACTACTACTACTATGACTATTGCTACTATAACTTCTACTACTGCTGCTGCTGCTGCTCCTAGGACTGCCACAACAACTAATACTACCTCTCCTACAACTATTACTACTAACGCTACTACTACTTTTGCTCCTACTGCTACTTCTACTACTGCTACCATGAATACTAGTACTACTACTGCTGCTACTACTTCCAATACTGCTACTATGACTACTACTGCTACTACTACTACTAATAGTACTAATTCTACTACTGTAAATATTGCTACTACTCCTACTATTGCTACTTCGACTTTTGCCACTACTACTAATGTTGTGACAATTACTACAACTATAACTATTGCTTCTTTTGCTAATGTTGCCACTACTACTACTATTACTGCTACTACTACTACAATAGCTACTACTGCTACTAACACGACTACTTCTACTAGTATTACTACTACAACTATTGCTACTACGTCTACAACTACAACTTCTGCTACCACTACTTTTGCTACTTCTACTATGACGACTGCCACTCATGGTACAATTATTACTTCTATTGCTACTACTACGACAATTATTACTACTTCTTCTACTACTATTACTACTTATTTTGCTGCCACTACTGCTACTATAACTAATACTACTCCCACTACTACTACTACTAATACTGCTACTGCAACTGCAACTACTACTTCTGCTACTACTGCTACTTCTGCTACTTCTGCTACTACTACTACTACCATAACATCTGCTACTACTCCAACTACTACTAGTGCTACTACTATTACTACTTCTACAACTACCACTGCCACTACTGCAATTAAAAATAGAACTACTACTAATTCTACTACTGCTAACTACTACTATTGCTATTGTGGCTACTAGTACCACCATTAATGTTTATACTAATACTGATTCTATGATTGCTACTACTACTACTACCACTGCTACTTCTACTACAACTACTTCTACTACATATACTACTACCACAACTACAACTTCTAATACGGTTGCGATTGTGACTACTACTACATCTACTAATGCAACAATTGCTACGGCTGCTACTACAACTACAACTACTTTGACTATTGTTGTTGCAGTTGGCATACTACTATGACTACGATTACTATTTCTACTACTACTACTACTAATACTACTACTACCATTACTGCTACTACTGCTACCACTTCTAACACTGCCACTGCTACTACTACTACTTTTGCTATTGCTACTACCATTAATGTTTCTAGTACTACTACTACTTCCAATGCTGCTACGATTACTAGTACTATAGTTATTGCTGCTACTGCTACTACTACTAAACTATAGCTATTATTGCTACAACTATAACTTCTAATACAACTGTAATTGCAACTACTACTACATCTACTAATGCAATAACAGCTACGGCTGTTACTACTACTATAACTACTATGACTGTTGTTGCTATGACTAGCATACTACTAAATCTACGAACACAACAACTGCTTGTACTGCTATCGCTACTACTGTAGCCACTACTACTATTGCAACTATGACTGCTACTATAGCTATAATTATTCCTACTACTAGTGCTACTACTACTGCTACTGCTACTACTTCTACTACTACTACTGCTACTGCTACTACTAGTACTTCGGCTACTACTACTACTGCAGCTACTGTTACTGCTGCTATTACTGCTACTAATACTACTAGTAGTAGCAATAGCATTAGCTATACAAGCAGTTATAGTAATAAAAATAATAGTCATAGCAATAGTAGCAGTAGTAGTAGAAGTAGTAGTAATAGTATTAGCAGCAGTAGTAGTAGCAGTAGTGGTAGCAGTACTAGTACTACTTGTAGTAGTTGAAGTATTGGCTATAGTAGCAGTAGAGGTAGCACTAGTAGTAGATGTAAAAGTAGCAATGATGGTAGTAGTAGTCATAGTAGAAGCAGTAGCAGTGTAGCAGCAGTAGTTGTAGTAGCAGCAGTAGTAATAGAATGGGATGTAGTCATAATAGTAGCAATAATAGAAGCTGTAATAGTAGAAGCAGTAGTAGTAATAGCAGTAGTGTAATACTAGGTAAAATAGTAGCAGTAGCAGAAGTAGTAGGAAAAGTAATAATTTTAGTAGCTGTTGCAGTACAACAATAGTAGTAGTTGTTGTAATAGTAGTAGTGGTAGTAGTAGTAGCATAAACAATAATAGTAGTAACACTAGAAGAAGCAATAATAGCAGTAGTGTTTAGTAGTAGCAGTAATAGTAAGAGTACAAGTTGTAGTAGTAGTTGTTGCAGTTGTAGCAGTTGTTGCAGTATTAGCTGTAGTAGTAGGAATAGTTGTGGTAGCAATAGTATCAGTAGTAGTTGTTGTTCTTGTAGTAGTAGTAGCAATAGTAGTAGCAATAGCAGTACAAGTAGTGGTAGTAGTGGTAATAGTATCACGAATAGCTAAAGTAGTAGTGGTAGTGCTTGTAGTAATAGGAGTAGTGGTAGCAATTATAGTTTTAGTAGTAGTAGTATTAGTAGTATTAGCAGTAGTAGTAGTCATAGTAGTAGCTGAACTAGTAGAAGTGGTAGTAGTAGAAGTTATAGATGTTGTTGTAGTAGTAGTAGTAGGAGTTGTAGAAGTAGCAGCAATAGTAGTAGTAATAGTTGTTGTAGTAGTAGCAATAACAAAGGTATTACTATTAGTTACAAAGGTAGTACTAGTAGTGGATGCTATAGTAGCAGCAGTAGTAGTCGCAGTTGGAGTAGTTGCAGTAGTAGCATTCACAGTACTAGCAGCAGTAGCAGTAGCAATTGTAGAAGCAGTAGTAGTCATTGTAGTAGTAGCAAAAATAGCAGCAGTAGTAGGAGTAGTCGTAGTAGCAAAAGAAGTAGTAGTGGTGGTGGTGGTGGTGGTGGTGGTGGTAGTAGTAGCAGTAGCAGTAGTAGTGGGAGTAGTATTAGCTGAAGTAGTATTAGCGAGAGTGGTAGTGGTAGTATTAGTAGAAGTAGTAGTAGACCTAATAGTAGTAGTAAGTGTAGTAGTAGTAGTAGCCGTAATAGAAGTAGCAACAGTAGTTGAAGCAGCAGTAGTAGCAGTATTAGTAGTTGTATGAGAAGCGATATTTCTAATAGTAATAATAGTATTTGAAGTAGTATGTAATTATAGCAGTAATAGCAGTAGTTGCAATTTCAGTAGTAGGAGTAGAAGTAGCTATAGTAGCATTGGTAGCAATAGTAGTAGTAGTAGTAGCAATATTAGTAGTAGCAGTATTAGTGGAAGTATTACTGGTAGTAGTAGTAATTGTAGTAGTTGTGGTAGTAGCAACTGTTGTAGTAGCTATAGTTGTAGGAGCAATAGTAGTATTTGTAGTATTAGTAGCATCAATAGTGGTAGAAGTAGTAGTAATGGTAGTAGTAGTAGCTGTAGTGGCAGTAGTAGAAGCAGAAGCAGTTGTAGTAGTAGAAGAAGTAGTAGTAGCAGTAGTAGTAGTAGTTTGTAGTAGTAGTTGAAGTAGTAGTAGTAGCAGTAGTAGTAGAAGTAGTAGCAGTAGTATTAGAAGCAGTAGTAACAGTAGTAGCTATAATAGTAGTAGTAGTTGCAGTAGTAGTATTAGCAGTAGTAGTAGCAGTAGTAGTAGTAGTGGTAGTAGTAGTAGTAGCAGTAGTAGTAGTAGGAGTAGTAGTAACAGTAGTAGTAGTATTAGCAGTAGTAGTAGTAGCCGTATGCAGTAGTTGAAATCAAAGTAGTACTAGCAGTAAGAGTAGCAGTAAAAGTAGCAGTAGTCATCATCGCCGTAGTAGTGATTGTAGTACAAATAGCCGTAGTATTAGTAATAGTAGAAGTAGTACTTCAGGTTTTAGTAACAGTAGTCATAGCAACATTAATAGTAGTAGTAGTAGGATTAGTAGCAGCTGCAATAGCAATGGTAGTTGTAGTAGTACTGCTACTAATAGCAATGCTAGTAGTGGGAGTACTAGTAGCAGTAGTAGTTAGAGTATTAGCAGTAGTATTAGCGGCATTAGTAGAAATAGTAGTAGGAGTACTAGTAGCTATAGTAGTTGCAGACACAGTAGCAGTAGTAGTAGAAATTGTAGAAGTAGCAGCACTAGTATTTGTAGGAGTAGCAGTTGTTGTAGTATGAGAAATAGTCACAGTAGTAATAGTAGTAGGAGATGTAGTTGTAGTAAAAGTAGTATAAGTAGTAGTAGTAGTAGTAGTAGGACTAGTAATAGTAGTAGCAATAATAACAGTAGTAGTAAATGCAGTAGTAGTAGTAATAGCAGCAATGTAATAGTAGTGATAGTGTCACTATCTTAGTACTAGGATTAGTAGTAGCAGTAGACAGAGTAGCAGTAATAATAATAGTAGTAGTAGTGGAAATAGTAGTAGAAGCAGTAGCAATAGTTGCAATAGTAATAGTTGTTGTAATAGTAGCAGTAGCAGAAGTATTATTATTAGTTGTAGAAGTAGTAGTAGCAGTGGAAGCTATAGTAGTAGTAGTATTAGTAACAGTTGGAGTAGTTGCAGTAGTAGCAATAGTAGTTGTTGTAGTAGTAGTTGTAGTAGCAGTTGTAGAAGTTGTTGTAGTTGTAGTGCTAGTAGTAGAAGTAGCTGTAGTAGCAATAATAGTAGCAAGAGTAGTCATCGTAGCAGAAGAAGAAGTAGCAGTGGTAGTAGTAGTAGTAGTAATAGTAGTAGTAGTTTATAGTGGTACTAATACTACTATTGCTCCTACTACCATTACTACTACAGCTACTAATACTACTAATTCTATCACTATTATTGATACTTCTATTACAACTAATTCTACCACTACTAATACTACTATTAATAGTGGTAGAATTAGTAGAAATAGTAGTAGTAGCAGCAGAAGCAGTTATAGTAGTAAAAGCAGCAGCAGTAGTAGCAGTAGCAGTAGTAGTTTATAGTAGTAGTAGCAGTAGTAGTAGCAGCAGCAATAGTAGTAGCAACAGTAGTCGTAGAAGTAGTAGGAGTAGTATTAGTAGTAGTAATAGCAGTAGTAGTTGCATTAGTAGTAGTAGTAGTAGTAGTAGTAGTAGTAGTAGTAGACGTCATCGTAGTAGTGGTAGTAGAAGTAGATGAAGTAATAGTAACACTGGTAGTAGTGTTAGTAGTAGTAATAATAACCGTAGTAGTAGTAGTAGTAGTAGTAGTAATAGTAGTAGTAGCAGTAGTAGTTGCAGTAGTAGTAGAAGTAGCAGTAGCATTCATAGCCGTAGTAGCAGTCGCAACAACAGTAGTAGTAGCTGTAGTAGTAGTACTAGTAGAAGTAGAAGTAGTAGTCGTAGTAGTAGTAGCAGTATTAGTAGTAGTGGTGGTGGTGGTCGTAATAGTAGTAGTTATTGTTGTTGTTGTTATAGTAGTAGTAATAGTGGAACTAGTACTAATACTATTGCTACGAGTACTACTACTACTAGAACTGTTACTACTATTATTACTATTATTACTACAACTGCTACTACGACTGCTACTATTACTACTACTACTGTTGCTAGCACTACTACTACTCCCACTGGCATTAATACAACTATTCCTTCTGCAACTGCTGCCACAACTACTTCTACTGTTACTACAAGAACGACTACTACTACTGCTACTGCTACACCCACTATTTCTATGTCTACTATTACAACTACTTCTGCTATGGATACAGCTACTACCACTGCTACTACTATTACTACTCCTACTACATTTGCTACTACTACTAACCTACTAATGTTGTTGTTGCCATTGCTACATCTACTACTATGACAATTGTTATAGTTACGGCTACTACTTCTACTACTACAACTACTACTATTACCACTTCTACTATTGCTGCTACTATTACTACTAATTATAATACTACTACTACTGCTACTACTACTATTACTACCACAATGGCTACTATTGCAACTATTGCTACCACTACTATTATTGCTACTATTGCTAATACTACCATATTTATTATTACTACTCCAACTACTGCTACAAGTACTACTACTACTATTAGATAATACTGCTACTGCTACTATTACTGCAACTACTAACACCACAACAACTATTGCTACTATAACTACTAATACTACTTTTTCAACTTAAAATACTTCCGCTGCTACTGCTATTACTACTACTACTACTGCTACTACTACTACTACTATTACTACTACTACAATTACAACTACTATTGCCGCTACTGCTACTACTACTTCTAATGCTACTACTGCTACTATTGCAACTACTACTACTACTATAACTACTATTACTACTACAACAATTACTACTACTACTGCAACTACTGCTTCTGCAACTACAATTGCTACTGCTACTTTTACAACTACTACTGCAACTACTATTGATACTACTAGTATTACTTTTGCTGCCACTACTACCGCTTCTACTAGTGCTACCATTGCTACTGCTATCGCTACTACTACTACTGCTACTACTACTGCCACTGCTACTGCTCCTATTGCTGCTAATACTACTACTCTGCTACTAGAACTATACCTACTACTGCCACTACTAATGCAACTGCTGCTACGACTACTACTTCTATTGCTACTCATACTACTAATGCTTCCTCTACTGCTACCATTACAACTATTACTAATACTACTGCTACTACTACGACATTAACTACTACTACTACATCTACTACTATTGCTACAACTACTACTATGACTACTACTACTATGGCTACTAATACTACATCCATAACTACCATTACTGCTACCACAATGACTATTGTTGTTGCTGCTACTATAGCAACAACTACTACTACGACTTCAGCAACTACAATTGCTTTTGCTTCTACTACCACTTCTACTACTATGACTGGTGCTACTTCTACTACTACTGCTATTGCTACTACTTCTATGATTGTCGATACTACTTCTATGACTACTACCACTGCTACTTCAACTACTACCGCAGTTGCTGTTGCAACTTCTTTTAGTACTTCTGCTACTTTTTCCACAACTACTACTAGTACTACTTCTGCTGCTACTACTACTACTACCACCACAATGACTACTACTACCACCACCACTGCTTCTACTACTACTACAACTACCACTACTTCAACTACTACAACTATTATTTCTACTACTACTACTACTAAACTACTAATGCTACTAGATCCACTAGAATCACTACTAGTACTGCTCGTATCACTTTTTCTACTACTATTACACCTTCTACTAGTGCTATTTCTTCTACTGCTACATTTGCTACTAATACTACTACTACTAATACAACAAGTACTACTACTAGTGCTACGGCTGCTACAACTACTACTTTTTCTGCTATAAATACTACTACTGCTACCACTACTGCTGCTACTACTACAATTTCTACTCCTACTGCTACTACTATGACTACTTCTACTACTACTCCTACTACTATTGCTACAACTACTACTTTGACTACTACTACTACGATAACTAATACTACTTCTGCAACTACATCTACTACCACTACTACTGTGGCTAAAAATACTTCTTCCACAACAACTACTACTACAACTACTACTACGACTATTGTTGCAGCTACTACTACTACTACAACAGCAACTACTACTACAACAACTACTACTACAATTGCTACTGCTTCTAGTTCTAGTTTTGCTACTATGACTACTCCTACTTGTGCTACTACAACCATTGCCACTACTATTGCGACGGCTACTACTATTGCTACTAAAATTACTACTGCTGCAACTTCTACTACTACTTCTACTACTACTTCTATAGCTACTACTACTAAAATACTGTTACTACTACCACTACCATTACCACTGCGGCTGACTACTACTACAACAACAACAACAACAACAACAAAAACAACAACAACAACAACAACAACTACTACTACTACTACTACTGTTGCTGCTTCAACTACTACCCCTACTGCTACTCCCAATCCCACTACTACTACGACTATTACTATGACTACTACAACTACAACACCTGTTACAAATATTACTACTACTAATGTTACTGCTACTGCTACTACTAGTACTACAACTACTACTAGTATTACAACTGCTGCTACTGCTACTACTACTCGTACTACTACTACTATTACTCTCACTACTACCACAACTACTACAATCGCGACTAACACTATTGCTACTACTCCTACCACTACGACTACCACCACTACTACCACTACTCTAATAACTACAACTTCTACTACAGTTCCTACTACAACCCCTAATAATACTACTAATACTCCTCCTACTACTATTAAAACTGCAAGTTGCACTCCAACTCCTACTGCTACTACTAC
>RXID01017576.1:0-17741 GCA_005019695.1 Trichopus zeylanicus subsp. travancoricus | reverse complement strand
TATCTAATTCTTCATTTATGGGCCGTTTTAACAATTGTTCTAATTTTGGAAACGATAAATTATATTTCTACGAAAATATTCATTTTATGTTTATCAAATTATTTCACAGGAAAAAAATATTAAACAAATCCTAATTTAATTGCGTTAAAATTATGGAATTCTTTATCTAAGGGCCATTTTTCAATTTATATTAATTTTTTAACTAACATAGAATCTTCTAATATTAATATATTATATTATTCTATTTACATATAAATAAATTATTTATTTTTTCAAAATCGCGTAAAACATATGTTTGTGACTTATATTTACACTCTTTTAGTTTTTCGTGCCAAAATTTTATATATATGTATTTTACATTTATCACATGATTTAACAGGAAAAAATATTAAATAAATACGCATTTAATTGTATTATAATTATATATTTCTTTATTTACGTATTTTACGTTTATCAAACTATTTGATAAGGAGAAAATATATTAATAAATCCAAAATTAAATGTAATTTAATTATAGAATACTTTATTTTTTGTCCATTTTTAGATTTTTATTCATTTTTTAATTAGCTTCATTTTTTCTGATGTTAAGATATCATATTATTCTAATTACTGCTGAATCGAGCATGAATATTTATAAAATAATATATATTTTGTGTTTATAAATTCTATTTATATCTTCTTTATTTTTTGCCAAATTTAATACTCAATTAATTAAATTTGGACAATTAAGAGAATTAATCAATTTTGATTCCATCGAAAAATACTTATCCATCTACTTGAATTACGCGATTTTCAACAATTCCCCGAATTTCCTCGGACTTGATAGAGTTGACCAATTTTTCCATTTGAGATGGGCATTAATCCCAACCGGCACCTATGGGTTCTATTTGGCGGCATCCAAAATCAAGGAATTCAAAAAATTGGAGGAATTAAAGTCCAATTCCTTAATCACTGTGTTTACTTCGATTTCGAAATCCAGAATTGAGATAATTAAACAATTCCTACCCATTTCCAATTCCCGTTTTGAATTGCGAAAGTGTTGAGAGGAATTCATCTAATTCCCGGAAATTGCGGTGGGGCCCACTGATTAAATGATTGATTTATGTACCTTCAGGCCATTTTCTGAAATTTTTCATTTTTAAATTAATTTACTTGTATTATTATTGACATATTTATTTCTCTAAAAATATAATTGTTTCAAAAAATATAATTTAAAATTTATTAAACTATCAAACGTTTGAGCTAAAATATAGTAAACAAATCTCCAAATCAATTATATTATATTTATATAATTCTTCATTTATCGGCCGTTTTAACAATTGTTCTAATTTTGGAAACGATAAATTATATTTCTAAGAAAATATTCATTTTATGTTTATCAAATTATTTAACAGGAAAAAAATATTAAACAAATCCTAATTTAATTGCGTTAAAATTATGGAATTCTTTATCTAAGGGCCATTTTTCAATTTATATTAATTTCTTAACATTCTAATATTAATATATTATATTATTCTATTTATATATAAATAAATTATTTATTTTTTCAAAATAGGGTTAAACATATGTTTGTGACTTATATTTACACTCTTTTAGTTTTTCGTGCCTAAATTTGATATATATGTATTTTAAATTTATCACATGATTTAACAGGAAAAATATTAAACAAATACTAATTCAATTGTCTTATAATTATAGATTTCTTTATTTACGTATTTTACGTTTATCAAACTATTTGATAAGGAGAAAATATATTAATAAATCCAAAATTAAATGTAATATAATTAAAGAATACTTTATTTTTTCTCCATATTTAGATTTTTATTCATTTTTTAATTAGCTTCATATTTTCTGATGTTAAGATATCATATTATTCTAATTACTGCTGAATCGAGAATTAATATGTATAAAATAATATATATTTTGTGTTTATAAATTCCATTTATATTTTCTTTATTTTTTGCCAAATTTAATACTCAATTTAATTAAATTTGGAAAATTAAGAGAATTAATCAATTTTTGATTCCATCGAAAAATTACTTATCCATCTACTTGAATTACGCGAATTCAACAATTCTCCGAATTTCTCGGAATTGATAGAGTTGTCCAATTTTTCAATTTGAGATTGGGAATTCATCCAACTGGCACCTAGGGGTCTATTTGGACGGAATCCAAAACCAAGGAATTCAGAAAATTGGAGGAATTAATGTCCAATTCCTTAATCACTGTGTTTACTTCGATTTCGACATCCAGAATTGAGAGAATTAACCAATTCCTACCCATTTCCAATTCCCGTTTTGAATTGCGAAAGTGTTGAGAGGAATTCATCTAATTCCCGGAAATTACGGTGGGGCCCACTGATTAAATGATGGATTTATGTAACTTCAGGCCATTTTCTGAATTTTTCATTTTTAAATTAATTTACTTGTATTATTATTGACATATTTATTTCTCTAAAAATATAGTTTTTTCAAAAAAATAAAATTTCAAATTTATTAAATTATCAAACGTTTGAGGTAAAATATAGTAAACAAATCTCCAAATTAATTATATTATATTTATATAATTCTTCATTTATGGGCCGTTTTAACAATTGTTCTAATTTTGGAAACGATAAATTATATTTCTAAGAAAATATTCGTTTTATGTTTCTCAAATTATTTAACAGGAAAAAATATTAAACTAATCGTAATTTGATTGCGTTAAAATTATGGAATTCTTTATCTATGGGCCATTTTTCAATTTATATTAATTTTTTAACTAACATAGAATCTTCTAATATTAATATATTATATTATTCTATTTACATATAAATAAATTATTTATTTTTTCTAAATAGCGTAAAACATATGTTTGTGACTTACATTTACACTCTTTTAGTTTTTCGTGCCTAAATTTTATATATATGTATATTAAATTTATCACATGATTTAACTGGAAAAAATATTAAACAAATACTAATTTAATTGTATTATAGTTATAGATTTCTTTATTTACGTATTTTACGTTTATCAAACTATTTGATAAGGAGAAAATATATTAATAAATCCAAAATTAAATGTAATATAATTATAGAATACTTTATTTTTTGTCCATTTTTAGATTTTTATTCATTTTTTAATTAGCTTCATATTTTCTAATGTTAAGATATCATATTATTCTAATTACTGCTGAATCGAGAATTAATATTTATAAAATAATATATATTTTGTGTTTATAAATTCTATTTATATTTTCTTTATTTTTTGCCAAATTTAATACTCAATTTAATTAAATTTGGAAAATTAAGAGAATTAATCAATTTCTGAGTCCATCGAAAAATTACTTATCCTTCTACTTGAATTACGCGATTTCAACAATTCCCCGAATTTCTCGGAATTGATAGAGTTGACCAATTTTTCAATTTGAGATTGGGAATTCATCCAACAGGCACGTAGGGGTCTCTTTGGACGGAATCCAAAACCAAGGAATTCAGAAAATTGGAGGAATTAAAGTCCAATTCCTTAATCACTGTGTTTACTTCGATTTCGAAATTCAGAATTGAGAGAATTAAACAATTCCTACCCATTTCCAATTCCCGTTTTGAATTTCGAAAGTGTTGAGAGGAATTCATCTAATTCCCGGAAATTACAGTGGGGTCCACTAATTAAATGAGGGATTTATGTAACTTGAGGCCATTTTTTGAAAATTTTCATTTTTGAATTAATTTACTTTTTTTAATATTAGCTTCTTTATTTCCTTAAAAATATAGTTTTTTTGAAAAATACAATTTCAAATTTATTAAATTATCAAACGTTTGTGCTAATATATAATAAACAAATCTCGAATTAATTATATTATATTTGTCTAATTCTTCATTTATGGGCCGCTTTCACAATTGTTCTAATTTTGGAAACGATAAATTATATTTCTAAGAAAATATTCATTTTATGTTTATCGAATTTTTTAACAGGAAAAAAATATTAAACTAATCCGAATTTAATTGCGTTAAAATTATGGAATTCTTTATCTAAGGGCCATTTTTCAATTTATATTAATTTTTTAACTAACGTAGAATCTTCTAATATTAATATATTATATTATTCTATTTACATATAAATAAATTATTTATTTTTTCAAAATAGCGTAAAACATATGTTTGTGACTTACATTTACACTCTTTTAGTTTTTCGTGACTAAATTTTATATTTATGTATTTTAAATTTATCACATGATTTAACAGGAAAAAATATTAAACAAATACTAATTTAATTGTATTATAATTATAGATTTCTTTATTTACGTATTTTACGTTTATCAAACTATTTGATAAGGAGAAAATATATTAATAAATCCAAAATTAAATGTAATATAATTATAGAATAATTATTTTTTGTCCATTTTTAGATTTTTATTCATTTTTGAAATAGCTTCATATTTTCTAATGTTAAGATATCATATCATTCTAATTACTGCTGAATCGAGAATTAATTTTTATAAAATAATATATATGTTGTGTTTATAAATTCTATTTATATTTTCTTTATTTTTTGCCAAATTTAATACTCAATTTAATGAAATTTGGAAAATTAAGGGAATTAATCAATTTTTGATTCCATCGAAAAATTACTTATCCATCTACTTGAATTACGCGATTTCAACAATTCCCCGAATTTCTCGGAATTGATAAAGTTGACCAATTTTTCAATTTGAGATTGGGAATTCATCCAACCGGCACCTAGGGGTCTATTTGGACTGAATCCAAAACCAAGGAATTCAAAAAATTGGAGGAATTAAAGTCCAATTCCTTAATCACTGTGTTTACTTCGATTTCGAAATCCAGAATTGAGAGAATTAAACAATTCCTACCCATTTCCAATTCCCGCTTTGAATTGCGAAGGTGTTGAGAGGAATTCATCTAATTCCCGGAAATTGCGGTGGGGCCCACTGATTAAATGATGGATTTATGTAACTTCAGGCCATTTTCTGAAATTTTTCATTTTTAAATTAATTTACTTGTATTATTATTGACATATTTATTTCTCTAAAAATATAATTGTTTCAAAAAATATAATTTTAAATTTATTAAACTATCAAACGTTTGAGCTAAAATATAGTAAACAAATCTCCAAATAAATTATATTATATTTATATAATTCTTCATTTATCGGCCGTTTTAACAATTGTTATAATTTTGGAAATGATAAATTATATTTCTAAGAAAATATTCATTTTATGTTTGTCAAATTATTTAACAGGAAAAAAAAATTAAACAAACCGTAATTTGATTGCGTTAAAATTATGGAATTCTTTATCTAAGGGCCATTTTTCAATTTATATTAATTTTTTAACTAACATAGAATCTTCTAATATTAATATATTATATTATTCTATTTACATATAAATAAATTATTTATTTTTTCAAAATAGCGTAAAACATATGTTTGTGACTTACATTTACACTCTTTTAGTTTTTCGTGCCTAAATTTTATATATACGTATTTGAAATTTATCAAACTATTTAATTGTATTATAATTATAGATTTCTTTATTTACGTGTTTTACGTTTATCAAACTATTTGATAAGGAGAAAATATATTAATAAATCCAAAAATAAATGTAATATAATTATAGAATACTTTATTTTTTGTCCATTTTTAGATTTTTATTCATTTTTTAATTAGCTTCATATTTTCTAATGTTAAGATATCATATTATTCTAATTACTGCTGAATCGAGATTAATATTTATAAAATAATATATATTTTGTGTTTATAAATTCAATTGATATTTTCTTTATTTTTTGCCAAATTTAATACTCAATTTAATTAAATTTGGAAAATTAAGAGAATTAATCAATTTTTGATTCCATCGAAAAATTACTTATCCATCTACTTGAATTACGCGAATTCAACAATTCTCCGAATTTCTCGGAATTGATAGAGTTGTCCAATTTTTCAATTTGAGATTGGGAATTCATCCAACGGGCACCTAGAGGTCTATTTGGACGGAATCCAAAACCAAGGAATTCAGAAAATTGGAGGAATTAATGTCCAATTCCTTAATCACTGTGTTTACTTCGATTTCGACATCGAGAATTGAGAGAATTAACCAATTCCTACCCATTTCCAATTCCCGTTTTGAATTGCGAAAGTGTTGAGAGGAATTCATCTAATTCCCGGAAATTACGGTGGGGCCCACTGATTAAATGATGGATTTATGTAACTTCAGGCCATTTTCTGAATTTTTCATTTTTAAATTAATTTACTTGTATTATTATTGACATATTTATTTCTCTAAAAATATAGTTTTTTCGAAGAAATAAAATTTCAAATTTATTAAATTATCAAACGTTTGAGGTAAAATATAGTAAACAAATCTCCAAATTAATTATATTATATTTATATAATTCTTCATTTATGGGCCGTTTTAACAATTTTTCTAATTTTGGAAACGATAAATTATATTTCTAAGAAAATATTCGTTTTATGTTTCTCAAATTATTTAACAGGAAAAAATATTAAACTAATCGTAATTTGATTGCGTTAAAATTATGGAATTCTTTATCTAAGGGCCATTTTTCAATTTATATTAATTTTTTAACTAACATAGAATCTTCTAATATTAATATATTATATTATTCTATTTACATATAAATAAATTATTTATTTTTTCTAAATAGCGTAAAACATATGTTTGTGACTTACATTTACACTCTTTTAGTTTTTCGTGCCTAAATTTTATATATATGTATATTAAATTTATCACATGATTTAACTGGAAAAAATATTAAACAAATACTAATTTAATTGTATTCTAGTTATAGATTTCTTTATTTACGTATTTTACGTTTATCAAACTATTTGATAAGGAGAAAATATATTAATAAATCCAAAATTAAATGTAATATAATTATAGAATACTTTATTTTTTGTCCATTTTTAGATTTTTATTCATTTTTTAATTAGCTTCATATTTTCTAATGTTAAGATATCATATTATTCTAATTACTGCTGAATCGAGAATTAATATTTATAAAAAATATATATTTGTGTTTATAAATTCTATTTATATTTTCTTTATTTTTTGCCAAATTTAATACTCAATTTAATTAAATTTGGAAAATTAAGAGAATTAATCAATTTCTGAGTCCATCGAAAAATTACTTATCCTTCTACTTGAATTACGCGATTTCAACAATTCCCCGAATTTCTCGGAATTGATAGAGTTGACCAATTTTTCAATTTGAGATTGGGAATTCATCCAACAGGCACGTAGGGGTCTCTTTGGACGGAATCCAAAACCAGGAATTCAGAAAATTGGAGGAATTAAAGTCCAATTCCTTAATCACTGTGTTTACTTCGATTTCGAAATTCAGAATTGAGAGAATTAAACAATTCCTACCCATTTCCAATTCCCGTTTTGAATTTCGAAAGTGTTGAGAGGAATTCATCTAATTCCCGGAAATTGCAGTGGGGTCCACTAATTAAATGAGGGATTTATGTAACTTGAGGCCATTTTTTGAAAATTTTCATTTTTGAATTAATTTACTTTTTTTAATATTAGCTTCTTTATTTCCTTAAAAATATAGTTTTTTTGAAAAATACAATTTCAAATTTATTAAATTATCAAACGTTTGTGCTAATATATAATAAACAAATCTCGAATTAATTATATTATATTTGTCTAATTCTTCATTTATGGGCCGCTTTCACAATTGTTCTAATTTTGGAAACGATAAATTATATTTCTAAGAAAATATTCATTTTATGTTTATCGAATTTTTTAACAGGAAAAAAATATTAAACTAATCCGAATTTAATTGCGTTAAAATTATGGAATTCTTTATCTAAGGGCCATTTTTCAATTTATATTAATTTTTTAACTAACGTAGAATCTTCTAATATTAATATATTATATTATTCTATTTACATATAAATAAATTATTTATTTTTTCAAAATAGCGTAAAACATATGTTTGTGACTTACATTTACGCTCTTTTAGTTTTTCGTGACTAAATTTTATATTTATGTATTTTAAATTTATCACATGATTTAACAGGAAAAAATATTAAACAAATACTAATTTAATTGTATTATAATTATAGATTTCTTTATTTACGTATTTTACGTTTATCAAACTATTTGATAAGGAGAAAATATATTAATAAATCCAAAATTAAATGTAATATAATTATAGAATAATTATTTTTTGTCCATTTTTAGATTTTTATTCATTTTTGAAATAGCTTCATATTTTCTAATGTTAAGATATCATATCATTCTAATTACTGCTGAATCGAGAATTAATTTTTATAAAATAATATATATGTTGTGTTTATAAATTCTATTTATATTTTCTTTATTTTTTGCCAAATTTAATACTCAATTTAATGAAATTTGGAAAATTAAGGGAATTAATCAATTTTTGATTCCATCGAAAAATTACTTATCCATCTACTTGAATTACGCGATTTCAACAATTCCCCGAATTTCTCGGAATTGATAGAGTTGACCAATTTTTCAATTTGAGATTCGGAATTCATCCAACCGACACCTAGGGGTCTATTTGGACGGAATCCAAAACCAAGGAATTCAAAAAATTGGAGGAATTAAAGTCCAATTCCTTAATCACTGTGTTTACTTCGATTTCGAAATCCAGAATTGAGAGAATTAAACAATTCCTACCCATTTCCAATTCCCGTTTTGAATTGCGAACGTGTTGAGAGGAATTCATCTAATTCCCGGAAATTGCGGTGGGGCCCACTGATTAAATGATTGATTTATGTACCTTCAGGCCATTTTCTGAAATTTTTCATTTTTAAATTAATTTACTTGTATTATTATTGACATATTTATTTCTCTAAAAATATAATTGTTTCAAAAAATATAATTTAAAATTTATTAAACTATCAAACGTTTGAGCTAAAATATAGTAAACAAATCTCCAAATCAATTATATTATATTTATATAATTCTTCATTTATCGGCCGTTTTAACAATTGTTCTAATTTTGGAAACGATAAATTATATTTCTAAGAAAATATTCATTTTATGTTTATCAAATTATTTAACAGGAAAAAAATATTAAACAAACCGTAATTTGATTGCGTTAAAATTATGGAATTCTTTATCTAAGGGCCATTTTTCAATTTATATTAATTTTTTAACTAACATAGAATCTTCTAATATTAATATATTATATTATTCTATTTACATATAAATAAATTATTTATTTTTTCAAAATAGCGTAAAACATATGTTTGTGACTTACATTTACACTCTTTGAGTTTTTCGTGCATAAATTTTATATTTATGTATTTTAAATTAATCACATGATTTAACAGGAAAAAATATTAAACAAATACTAATTTAATTGTATTATAATTATAGATTTCTTTATTTACGTATTTTACGTTTATCAAACTATTTGATAAGGAGAAAATATACTAATAAATCCAAAATGAAATGTAATATAATTATAGAATACTTTATTTTTTGTCCATTTTTAGATTTTTATTCATTTTTTAATTAGCTTCATATTTTCTAATGTTAAGATATCTTATTATTCTAATTACTGCTGAATCGAGAATTAATATTTATAAAAAATATATATTTTGTGTTTATAAATTCTATTTATATTTTCTTCATTTTTTGCCAAATTTAATACTCAATTTAATTAAATTTGGAAAATTAAGAGAATTAATAAATTTCTCATTCCATCGAAAAATTACCTATCCATCTACTTGAATTACGCGATTTCAACAATTCCCCGAATTTCTCGGAATTGATAGAGTTGACCAATTTTTCAATTTCAGATTGGGAATTCATCCAACCGGCACCTAGTGGTCTATTTGGACGAAATCCAAAACATAGGAATTCAAAAAATTGGAGGAATTAAAGTCTAATTCCTTAATCACTGTGTTTACTTCGATTTCGAAATCCAGAATTGAGAGAATTAAACAATTGCTACCCATTTCCAATTCCCGTTTTGAATTGCGCAAGTGTTGAGAGAAATTCACCTAATTCCCGGAAATTGCGGTGGGGTCCATGATAAATGATGGATTTATTGTAAACTTAAGGCCAGTTTTCTGAACATATTCATTTAAATTCATGTACTTGTATTCTTATTGACCTAGTCTTCTCTAAAAATATAGTTTTTCAAAAATGATCATTTCACTTTATTACTTATCATAAACGTTGAGCTAAAATATCAGTAACACCACATCTCCAATCAATTATTTATATTTAATCATTCTTCCTTTATCGGCCGTGTTAACATTGTTCTAATTTGGACACGAACGATCGCATTATATTTTTCTAGGAAAAATTCATTTTTATGTTTCTATCAAATTATTTAACAGGAAAACAATATTAAACAACAATTCCTACATTTATTGCGTTAAATTAAAATTATGGAATTCTTTATCTAAGGGCCATTTTTCAATTAATATTAATTTTTTAACTAACAAAGAATCTTCTAATATTAATATATTATATTATTCTTTACATATAAATAAATTATTTATTTTTTCAAAATAGCGTAAAACATATGTTTGTGACTTATATTTACCCTCTTTTAGTTTTTCGTGCCTAAATTTTATATATATGTATTTTAAATTTATCACATGATTTAACAGGAAAAATTATTAAACAAATACTAATTTAATTGTATTATAATTATAGATTTCTTTATTTACGTCTTTTATGTTTCTCAAACTATTTGATAAGGAGAAAATATATTAATAAATCCAAAATTAAATGTAATATAATTATAGAATACTTTTTCTTGCCATTTTTAGATTTTATTCCTTTTTAATTAGCTTCATATTTTCTAATGTTCCGAGATCATATTATTCTAATTACTGTTGAATCGAGAATTAATATTTATAAAATAATATATATTTTGTGTTTATAAATTCTATTTATATTTTCTTTATTTTTTGCCAAATTTAATACTCAATTTAATTAAATTGGGAAAATTAAGGGAATTAATCAATTTTTGATTCCATCGAAAAATTACTTATCCATCTACTTGAATTACGCGATTTCAACAATTCCCCGAATTTCTCGGAATTGATAGAGTTGACCAATTTTTCAATTTGAGATTGCGAATTCATCCAACCGGCACCTAGGGGTCTATTTGGACGGAATCCAAAACCAAGGAATTCAAAAAATTACAGGAATTAAAGTCCAATTCCTTAATCACTGTGTTTGCTTCGATTTCGAAATCCAGAATTGAGAGAATTAACCAATTCCTACCCATTTCCAATTCCCGCTTTGAATTGCGAAAGTGTTGGGAGGAATTCATCTAATTCCCGGAAATTGCGGTGGGGCCCACAGATTAAATGATGGATTTATGTAACTTCAGGCCATTTTCTGAAATTTTTCATTTTTAAATTAATTTACTTGTATTATTATTGACATATTTATTTCTCTAAAAATATAGTTTTTTCAAAAAATATAATTTCAAATTTATTAAATTATCTAACGTTTGAGCCAAAATATAGTTATCAAATCTCCAAGTTAATTATATTATATTTATATAATTCTTCATTTATCGGCCGTTTTAACAATTGTTCTAATTTTGGAAACGATAAATTATATTTCTAAGGAAATATTCATTTTATGTTTATCAAATTATTTAACAGGAAAAAAATATTAAACAAACCGTAATTTGATTGCGTTAAAATTATGGAATTCTTTATCTAAGGGCCATTTTTCAATTTATATTATTTTTTTAACTAACATAGAATCTTCTAATATTAATATATTATATTATTCTATTTACATATAAATAAATTATTTATTTTTTCAAAATAGCGTAAAACATATGTTTGTGACTTACATTTACACGCTTTTAGTTTTTCGTGCCTAAATTTTATATATACGTATTTTAAATTTATCACATGATTTAACAGGAAAAAATATGAAACAAATACTAATTTAATTGTATTATAATTATAGATTTCTTTATTTACGTGTTTTATGTTTATCAAACTATTTGATAAGGAGAAAATATATTAAGAAATCCAAAATTAAATGTAATATAATTATAGAATACTTTATTTTTTGTCCATTTTTAGATTTTTATTCATTTTTTAATTAGCTTCATATTTTCTAATGTTAAGATATCATATTATTCTAATTACTGCTGAATCGAGAATTAATATTTATAAAAAAATATATATTTTGTGTTTATAAATTCTATCTATATTTTCTTTATTTTTTGCCAAATTTAATACTCAATTTAATTAAATTTGGAAAATTAAGGGAATTAATCAATTTTTGATTCCGTCGAAAAATTACTTATCCATCTACTTGAATTACGCAATTTCAACAATTCCCTGAATTTCTCGGAATTGATAGAGTTGACCAATTTTTCAATTTGAGATTGGGAATTCATCCAACCGGCACCTAGTGGTAGGGGTGAGCAAAACCGGTTTACCGGACCGGTTTTGCTCATTTGAGAACCGGAACCGTACCGGTTTGGATGAAGAACCGATTTTCCGGTTCCGGTTCTAAACCGGTTCTAAACTGGTTCTAAAACCGGTTAACCGGATCTCCGGCGACGCGACGACCGGTGAGGGCGAGGCGGAGTCGCTGTGAGCGCGGGGTCGAGCGCGAAGGCGAGGCGGCGTCGCTGCGAGCTCGGGGATGAGGGCGAGGCGGGGTCGGCGCGTTGCTGCGAGCTCGGGCGCGAGGCGAGGCCGAGGCCGAGGCAGCGTCGGCGCGTTGCTGCGAGCTCGGGGGCGAGGCGAGGCCGAGGGCGAGGTGCCGTCGGCGCGTTGCTGCAAGCTCGGGGGCGAGGCGAGGCCGAGGCCGAGGCGGCGTCGGCGTTTTGCTGCGAGCTCGGGGGCGAGGCGAGGCCGAGGGCGAGGCCGAGGGCGAGGTCGAGGCCGAGGCCGAGACGGCGACGTCGGCGCATTGCTGCGAGCGCAGGGGCGAGGCGAGGGCGAGGCGAGGCCGAGGCACGGAGGCGGCGCAAGGGTTAGGGTTGGGGTTAGGGTTAGGGTTTTATATATAAAGAGAAAAACCGGTACGGTTCCGGTTAACCGGTTTTTCAGAGAACGAATAACCGGAAACGGAACCGGAAAATCAGTTCTGTGAAATTTCAGAACCGGAACTGTACCGATTTGCACTGATAACTGGTTTTTCGGTACGGTTCTAATCGGTATGGTTCGGTTAACCGGTTTTTCAGTTTTTTTTTGCTCACCCCTACCTAGTGGTCTATTTGGACGAAATCCAAAACCTAGGAATTCAAAAAATTGGAGGAATTAAAGTCTAATTCCTTAATCACTGTGTTTACTTCGATTTCGAAATCCAGAATTGAGAGAATTAAGCAATTCCTACCCATTTCCAATTCCCGTTTTGAATTGCGAAAGTGTTGAGAGGAATTCATCTAATTCCCGGAAATTGCGGTGGGGCCCATTGATTAAATGATGGATTTATGTAACTTCAGGCCATTTTCTGAAATTTTCCATTTTTAAATTAATTTACTTGTATTATTATTGACATATTTATTTCTCTAAAAATATAGTTGTTTCAAAAAATATAATTTCAAATTTATTAAATTATCAAACCTTTGAGCTAAAATAGTAAACAAATCTCCAAATCAATTATATTATATTTATATAATTCTTCATTTATCGGCCGTTTTAACAATTGTTCTAATTTTGGAAACGATAAATTATATTTCTAAGAAATTATTCATTTTATGTTTATCAAATTATTTAACAGGAAAAAAATATTAAACAGATCCTAATTTAATTGCGTTAAAATTATTGAATTCTTTATATAAGGGCCATTTTTCAATTTATATTAATTTTTTAACTAACATAGAATCTTCTAATATAAATATATTATATTATTCTGTTTACATATAAAGAAATTATTTATTTTTTCGAAATAGCGTAAAACATATGTTTGTGACTTATATTTACACTCTTTTAGTTTTTCGTGCCTAAATTTTATATATATGTATTTTAAATTTATCACATGATTTAACAGGAAAAAATATTAAACAAATACTGATTTAATTGCATTATAATTATAGATTTCTTTATTTACGTATTTTACATTTATCAAACTATTTGATAAGGAGAAAATATATTAATAAATCCAAAATTAAATGCAATATAATTATAGAATACTTCATTTTTTGTCCATTTTTAGATTTTTATTCATTTTTTAATTAGCTTCATATTTTCTAATGTTAAGAGATCATATTATTCTAATTACTGCTGAATCGAGAATTAATATTTGTCAAATAATATATATTTTGTGTTTATAAATTCTATTTATATTTTCTTTATTTTTTGCCAAATTTAATACTCAATTTAATTAAATTTGGAAAATTAAGGGAATTAATCAATTTTTGATTCCATCGAAAAATTACTTATCCATCTACTTGAATTACGCGATTTCAACAATTCCCCGAATTTCTCGGAATTGATAGAGTTGACCAATTTTTCAATTTGAGATTGGCAATTCATCCAACCGGCACCTACGGGTCTATTTGGACGGAATCCAAAACCAAGGAATTCAGAAAATTGGATGAATTAAAGTCCAATTCCTGAATCACTGTGTTTACTTCGATTTCGAAATCCAGAATTGAGAGAATTAAACAATTCCTACCCATTTCCAATTCCCATTTTGAATTGCGAAAGTGTTGAGAGGAATTCATCTAATTCCCGGAAATTGCGGTGGGGCCCACTCATTAAATGATGGATTTATGTAACTTCAGGCCATTTTCTGAAATTTTTCATTTTTAAATTAATTTACTCATATTATTATTGACATATTTATTTCTCTAAAAATATAGTTGTTTCAAAAAATATAATTTCAAATTTATTAAACTATGAAACGTTTGAGCTAAAATATAGTAAACAAATCTCCAAATTAATTATATTATATTTATATAATTCTTCATTTATTGGCCGTTTTAACAATTGTTCTAATTTTGGAAACGATAAATTATATTTCTAAGAAATTATTCATTTTATGTTTATCAAACTATTTAACAGGAAAAAAATATTAAACAAACCGTAATTTGATTGCGTTAAAATTATGGAATTCTTTATCTAAGGGCCATTTTTCAATTTATATTATTTTTTTAACTAACATAGAATCTTCTAGTATTAATATATTATATTATTCTATTTACATATAAATAAATTATTTATTTTTTCAAAATAGCGTAAAACATATGTTTGTGACTTACATTTACACGCTTTTAGTTTTTCGTGCCTAAATTTTATATATACGTATTTTAAATTTATCACATGATTTAACAGGAAAAAATATTAAACAAATACTAATTTAATTGTATTATAATTATAGATTTCTTTATTTACGTGTTTTACGTTTATCAAACTATTTGATAAGGAGAAAGTATATTAATAAATCCCAAATTAAATGTAATATAATTATAGAATACTTTACTTTTTGTCCATTTTTAGATTTTTATTCATTATTTAATTAGCTTCATATTTTCTGATGTTAAGATATCATATTATTCTAATTACTGCTGAATCGAGAATTAATATTTATAAAATAATATATATTTTGTGTTTATAAATTCTATTTATATTTTCTTTATTTTTTGCCAAATTTAATACTCAATTTAATTAAATTTGGAAAATTAAGAGAATTAATCAATTTCTGATTCCATCGAAAAATTATTTATCCATCTACTTGAATTACGCGATTTCAACAACAATTCCCCGAATTTCTCGGAATTGATAGAGTTGACCAATTTTTCGATTTGAGATTGGGAATTCATCCAACCGGCACCTAGGGGTCTATTTGGACGGAATCCAAAACCAAGGAATTCAAAAATTGGAGGAATTAAAGTCCAATTCCTTAATCACTGTGTTTACTTCGATTTCGAAATCCAGAATTGAGAGAATTAAACAATTCCTACCCATTTCCAATTCCCGCTTTGAATTGCGAAAGTGTTGAGAGGAATTCATCTAATTCCCAGAAATTGCGGTGGGGCCCACAGATTAAATGATGGATTTATGTAACTTCAGGCCATTTTCTGAAATTTTTCATTTTTAAATTAATTTACTCATATTATTATTGACATATTTATTTCTCTAAAAATATAGTTGTTTCAAAAAATATAATTTCAAATTTATTAAACTATGAAACGTTTGAGCTAAAATATAGTAAACAAATCTCCAAATTAATTATATTATATTTATATAATTCTTCATTTATTGGCCGTTTTAACAATTGTTCTAATTTTGGAAACGATAAATTATATTTCTAAGAAAATATTCATTTTATGTTTATCAAATTATTTAACAGGAAAAAAATATTAAACAAACCGTAATTTGATTGCGTTAAAATTATGGAATTCTTTATCTAAGGGCCATTTTTCAATTTATATTAATTTTTTAACTAACATAGAATCTTCCAATATTAATCTATTATATTATTCTATTTTCATATAAATAAATTATTTATTTTTTCAAAATCGCGTAAAACATATGTTTGTGACTTATATTTACACTCTTTTAGTTTTTCGTGCCTAAATTTTATATATACGTATTTTAAATTTATCACATGATTTAACAGGAAAAAATATTAAACAAATACTAATTTAATTGTATTATAATTATAGATTTCTTTATTTACGTGTTTTACGTTTATCAAACTATTTGATAAGGAGAAAATATATTAAGAAATCCAAAATTAAATGTAATATAATTATAGAATACTTTATTTTTTGTCCATTTTTAGATTTTTATTCATTTTTGAATTAGCTTCATATTTTCTAATGTTAAGATATCATATCATTCTAATTACTGCTGAATCGAGAATTAATATTTATAAAATAATATATATGTTGTGTTTATAAATTCTATTTATATTTTCTTTATTTTTTGCCAAATTTAATACTCAATTTAATTAAATTTGGAAAATTAAGGGAATTAATCAATTTTTGATTCCGTCGAAAAATTACTTATCCATCTACTTGAATTACGCGATTTCAACAATTCCCTGAATTTCTCGGAATTGATAGAGTTGACCAATTTTTCAATTTGAGATTGGGAATTCATCCAACCGGCACCTAGTGGTAGGGGTGAGCAAAACTGGTTTACCGGACCGGTTTTGCTCATTTGAGAACCGGAACCGTACCGGTTTGGATGAAGAACCGATTTTCCGGTTCTGGTTCTAAACCGGTTCTAAACTGGTTCTAAAACCGGTTAACCGGATCTCCGGCGACGCGACGACCGGCGAGGGCGAGGCGGCGTCGCTGTGAGCGCGGGGGCGAGCGCGAAGGCGAGGCGGCGTCGCTGCGAGCTCGGGGGTGAGGGCGAGGCCGAGGGCGAGGCGGGGTCGGCGCGTTGCTGCGAGCTCGGGGGCGAGGCGAGGCCGAGGCCGAGGCAGCGTCGGCGCGTTGCTGCGAGCTCGGGGGCGAGGCGAGGCGGAGGGCGAGGCGGCGTCGGCGCGTTGCTGCGAGCTCGGGGGCGAGGCGAGGCCGAGGGCGAGGCGCCGTCGGCGCGTTGCTGCGAGCTCGGGGGCGAGGCGAGGCCGAGGCCGAGGCGGCGTCGGCGTGTTGCTGCGAGCTCGGGGGCGAGGCGAGGCCGAGGGCGAGGCTGAGGGTGAGGCCGAGGGTGAGGTCGAGGACGAGGCCGAGACGGCGACGTCGGCGCGTTGCTGCTAGCGCAGGGGCAAGGCGAGGGCGAGGCGAGGCCGAGGCGCGGAGGCGGCGCAAGGGTTAGGGTTGGGGTTAGGGTTAGGGTTTTATA